>JAJOOH010004181.1:37500-71213 GCA_029582605.1 Solanum gracilifrons
GAGAATCATATATTTTCAGTGGCTTTTTGTGTTGTGGACAAGGAATGCGATGACTTGTATCAATATTCTTTTGAAAATATGAGAAACTTTGTAGATGATATTGATGAGTTATACATTATTTCTTATAGGCATCCAAGTATTCAAAAGATGGTTTCTGTTGGTGTTTTTTTAAAAGTGGGGCAGCACAAACAGAAACCATCTTTTGAATACTTGGATGCCTATAAGAAATAATGCATAACTCATCAGTATCATCTACAAAGCTTGAAGATTGTTCTTAAGCTTGCAAATTTTTGTAACATGACCGGCTTGTTTGCAATTTCCACACACTGCATCCGGTCTCCACCAACAAAATTTTTCCAAGTGCGTTTTTCTTTTGCAGTATTTGCAAAGAGGATAATTATCTTTTTCTTTTCTGTTTTGTGCATAAAAGGCACCCTCAGTAACATTATCTTGCCTGAAGGCTCTTCTTTGCTCTTGTGCTTGAAGAGCACTTATTAGTTCTTCAACAAAAATAGTAGAGAGATCTTTAGACTCTTCCAGAGATGAAATTTTAGATTCGAATCTCTCTGGAATTGTCACAAGAATTTTTTCTACTATTCTGTCATCTTTGAAATCCTCGCCAAGCAACCTGATTTTATTAACAATAAAAGAAATCTTGTCAGAATACTTAACAATAGTTTCATCCTCTTGCATCCTAAGAGATTCGAAATCTCTTTTCAAATTCAAAATTTGCATTTGCCTTACTCGGTCACTTCCTTGATATTCCTTTTTTAATTTTTCCCAAGCTTCTTTTGCTGTCTCACAAGCAATGATTTTTGAAAAAATCAAATCTGCAACTGAATTTTGAAATACAGTTTTGGCTTTGAATTTTTTGGTTTTTTCATTCGAATGAGATCTAATTTGAGCAAGGGTAGGATTTGCAGGGAGAGGTTGTAAGGGTATATCTTCCATTATAACTTCCCACAGATCATAGGCTTCAAGATATGATTTCATTTTCATTGACCAAATCTGATAATTTTCACCCGTGAAAATTTTTGGGGCAGTCAATGAGAGACTGCTGCTTGCCATTATTTTGGTTTAAAAAGTTGGTTTAGAAAAAGGTAGCCCTGATGGGTTAAAATGGGTAGCCCTGACAGGTTAAAAAGGTAGCCCTTACAGGTTAAAAATGTATGGTAGTTCTTTAGAAGATTTCACAGATCCCTTAAGATCAATGAAGCTCTTGATACCACTGTTGGTGTTTTTAAAAGTGGGGCAGCACAAAAAGATTGAAAATGTCTCTCAATGGATTGAAATGACTTTCAATAGCTTTCAATTATTTTATTAATCGTAATAGGGTTTTAAATAGCCAACTTGATAACATAATCTGCAGAAAATTTGCATAACAAGAATTTAAAAAGACTAAATAATCTCAACAATTAAAACAACCTAACAAATATTTAAAATTCAAATTCATCCTAAAACTAGGTAGCTTATTATTTTAAAAAATGACTGCAGTAACTAAAAGCAAACTCAACAGTTTTGACTATCTACCATGTATCTTATTATGGTTGTTGTAAGAGACACCTTGGGAAAAATATTCGAAATAACTTTCACAATACAAAGGTAGTATCCCATTCTTATAAAGCATGAAAGGTGTACGATAGATGTTAGTTGAATGAACATTTCAATCAAATAAGAGATTTGGTACCAAAGGCGGCTAAAACTATTGAACATATTGGATTCCATGCATGGAGCATGTCATTTTACCTGGGAAATAGGTACATTATACTATATACTTTCTCATTTGAATTTATTGTAATTTTATGTTTTTTGTTTGATTTTTATTTTCTTGTTGTGTAGATATAACATTATGACATCAAACATCGCAAATCGATGAATGCTATGTTTGATGTGGAAAGAGAATTTCCCATTATCGCTCTATTTGATGAAATAAACAGGAGATTTGAACTTTTATTTTACCAGAGGCGTATGGAGCTGGTGAACTCTACAAATAGATTTGTTCCTTCAATTAAAAAAGACATATCAAAGTATGTCAACTCGGGAAAAAAATTGTTGGCTCATCAAATTGCCAACTACAAGTTCAGTGTCACTGGTCATGGTGATGTTGCTATGGTGGATTTATGAAAAAGAACTTGTACTTGTAGAATTTTTGACTTGGACAAAATACCATGTCCACATGCTATGACAGTACTTCGATCCTAATATGGTGCCGATTTCGAAAATCAGATTTATGAGTACTCATCTCCATATTATTCAGTGGAAAAAATACATAATTTCATATTGTGAGGAAATTCACCCGGTGCCACCTGAAGATTCTTTTATTGTCCATTTAGATATCATAGAGAGAGAAATACCTTCTCCATAAGTTGATCCAAGTAAACCTGTAAGAAGGAGATATAAGAGACGGCGTGGAGTTGATGAATCATTTCCAACAAGAAAAAATAAGTGTTCCGTATGTAAGGACTTTTGCCAAAAAAGAACTACTTGTCCAAATTGAAATGCTCCATAAGTATTGTTGAACTTTAATGAGTATTCTTTTTTATTTGAGGTTGATGTATCTTCTTATCTTAATTCGAATCAACTTATCTTATTTAAATAAAATGTGTGATTTATTTTGAACTAATGCATTTGTTAAAACATATGTCAATTATGTGTTGCTACTTACAACAGAATATTGCATCTGTTCCAACATATATCAATTATATGTTAGATCTTAAAACAAAATTTTACATATGTTCCAACATATATCAATTATGTGTTAAGAATAACACATTTGTTTCAACATATATCGATTATGTGTTAGATTTTACAATAGAATATTGCATATGTTTCAACATATGTCAATTATGTATTACAAGTACGACAGAATAACACATATGTTCCAACATATTTCTAGTTAATAATTACGTATTAGGTGTGTGAACAATCAATAATTACTATCATTGGAAAACCCTTCGAAGAAAAAGGTTATCATTAATTAATTAGAACTCTTCATATTTTACGCTTTTTAAAAATAATAAGAACTTGCATTTGAAAAGTCAAAAGTTGCAAACTATTCTTCTTCAGATGTTGCAACATTTCACATACATTACATTTCTTATAGTAGAAGAAACACACACAAGACTTTTGCAGGGAAGGAGAAAGAAACTTTCAAAAATGACTAGGAGTAAAAACTACATTGAATCCCTTCGGAGGTGTCTACTAATTGATATAATTGAAAGGATTGCTTCAAGCTCCTTCAAATATTTAATGAATGTTAAATTAGGGTATATACACATTATGTATATTAATCAATTTTTGCCTCTCTTTAATTTGATTTCCTAACCATTTGATTTGATTTCTCAGTTCTGTGGTCCTTAATAAAGTTGGTAATGAACTTTCTGTATATCAAAAGGTAACGTTGGTCGACTTTCCTTATTCTAGATGGCCAGTGAACCGTTGGTCAGTAGTTCGAAAATCCATTTCTTTCCTTGATATGTGCAAAGCATCGAGGAATTTAGATGTCTTATACAAAAAAGGTGTGGTCATTTTTAATGTTTTTCGTATCTATTTACATTTTTATCAATGAATTTTACCTTTTAAATATGTTATTTCTTTGGTAGTTTGATTTTTTCAACAATACCGATTCAAATGCATTGGGAATGATTCATCAAGTTGCAGACGGAGGCCATATTGGGCCATCCTATGTGTTTGCCATAATTTCAATCTTCAAGGGCGGTGAATCCATGAGAAAAGGCTTAATGTTCATTGCCAACATGAAAAAAATGGAGCCACTAAAAACCAGGAGATGTCGACACAAGTTACGATATGTTTTAGGTGGAATTTGGATGCCAGAACCTTATTTGTTGGGAGAAACACCCATTTGTTGCACTGTTCATCAACATGAGCAAAGTGTTCGCAAGAATGGTTGGCCCAGGGAAACTGACGATGAAGATGATATTCGTTGTGAATTATGTAGTTGTTACTTAGAACTAGATTATGTAGTTAAATTTTTGCCTTATACATTTTGTGGCAATATATGTACATTATGTTGGATAATCTGTTAAATTTTGTGTCGAAATTGCAACAGATCTGTCATATGAATTCTTTGTTCGAAGTGTTATAGCATCTTTTTATTGCTTAATTATGGTCCAAAATACTAAAATATTATCCAATTTGACATTTTTTTGATTGCTAAATTGCTTAATTTATCGATTAACACATCCATCAAATGTCATCTATGGAAACATATGTACGTTCTGTTGGATAAAATGTTGAATATTACAACAAAAATTGTAAAAGATGTCATCTGTGGCAATATATGTATATCCTAAAATGTAGTTTTTGGTATTAATTCAATTAAATTGTGACCTAATACAATATGTAACACTAATATATAGTCCTACAAGATGTCTAAGTAAAAAATTATAGTCTAATACAACAACCTTCATGAATTCTATCAATTATTCTTACAAATACTATCATACCACTAGTTCATCATACAATGACTACGTAATTCCATATAATAATTATATAAAATCATTGTAAATTGTTGTTCGAAGTGTTATAACATCTTTCGATTGCTTAATTATGGTCCAAAGTACTAAAATATGGTCCAATTTGACATTTTTCACTGCTAAATTGCTTAATTTATTGATTAACACATCCATCAAATATCATATGTGGCAACATATGTACATTCTGTTGGATAAAATGTTGAATATTGCAACAAATATGTCATATGTGGCAACATATGTATATCCTAAAATGTAGTTTTTGGTATTAATTAAATTAAATGGTGACCTAATACAACATGTAACACTAATATAAAGTCCTAGAACATGTCTAAGTACAAAACTATAGTCTAATACAATAACCTTCGTCAACTCTATCAATTAGTTTTAAACTATCATACCACTAGTTCATCATACAATGACTAAGTAATTTTATATGATAGTTATATAACACCCTTGTAAATCATTGTTCGAAGTGTTATAGCATATGTTTATTGCTTAATTCTGATCAAAAGTACTAAAAAATGGTCCAATTTGACATTTTTTCACTGCTAAATTACTTATATTATCGATTAACCATCCATCAAATGTCATCTGTGGCAACATATGTATGTTCTGTTGGATAAAATGTTGAATATTGCAATAGAAATTACAACAGATATGTCATATGTGGCAACATAAGAATATCCTAAAATGTGGTTTTTGAAATTAATTCAATTAAATTGTGATCTAATACAACATGTAACACTAATATATAGTCCTATAACATGTCTAAGTACAAAATTATGGTTTAATACACTCATCAATTTTATCAATTATTTTACAAATACTATCATACCACTAGTTCATCAAACAATGCCTAAGTAATTCCATATGATAGTTATATAACAACCTTGTAAATCGTTGTTCGAAGTGTTATATCATCTTCTTATTTGTTTATTATGGTGCAAAGTACTAAAATATGGTCCAATTTGACATTTTTCACTGCTAAATTGTATAAATTATGGATTAACAAATCCATTAAATGTCATTTATGGCGACATATGTACGTTCTGTTGGATAAAATGTTGAATTTTGCAATAGAAATTGCAATAGATTGCAACATATGTGTATCCTAAAATGTGGTTTTTGATATTAATTCAATTAAATTGTGACCTAATACAATATGTAACACTAATATATAGTCCTACAACATGTCTAAGTACAAAATTATGGTCTAATACAACAACATTCATCAATTCTACCAATTATTTTTACAATACTATCATACCACTAGTTCATCAATGACTAAATAATTTCACGTGATTGTTATATAACATGATTAATGTATCAACTACACCTCATCCGATACTAAGTGTAGACGATCGTTAAGTAGTATAAACCCAACAGAAGAGTTGGGGTAAATCTCATAGAGAGTAGTTACATTTTAAATTCAAATATGAAGTTACAATAGTGATTTTTGTAGCTAAAGGACTAACAATTTTCGGTAACAATTAATGAAGTTTGAAGGGTGACAACAATGTCAAGGTGAAGGGTTTTTTTTAAGATCAGAAAACAGCCTTAACAAGTAACTCAGAACATCCAATTAGGAGAAAGGTACTTGGGGGACTGACCAACCAATTACTAAATTCAACTCAATGGGTGCAAATTGCTAACCAAAACTGCTCGTTTCAACTGAGTTCTTTCGAACCTCAATACTTTAAACATAAAGACTAGTCCACAACCTCACAACATCCACTTTCTCGAGCTGAATACATAGCATGAGTCATAGGGTTAACTCTCTCGAGCTGAATCCATCGTGACCCACTAACTATGAGTTCCAATTTATCACTTTAGCTTACGGTTCTTTCTCAAGCAAGCATAAAACACTAAATTATATTGAAATAAACATGCAATAGAGTAGTTAAACCACAACGATAAGTAAGACCCACTTTGAATTAACACTAAAATTGATAATAACTAACACCCATCAAGCTAAATTCAGGAATTAATCACATTGTCAAACCCCTAAGATTGGGGATTTAGCTAATCGTCATAAAAGAAAGAAATTCAGTACCTAATACATGCTCCATAGTTGGGTATCCAAAATCAAAGTTCTAAGATGAATAATATCTTTTCTATTACAATACCCAATTGAAATCTTTTGCCAAAAATTGCTTAAAATCAACAAGAATAGTGTTTTTGTTATCTCGATATCATTCCACAATGACTGAATTCCTTCTCTCTCTTCCAAAAGTCAATTTATACTGATCTGGGATGTGGATTTTCGGGGTTGATTGGCGAGGAGAGTTGGGGTTCACCGACCAGTCGGCGACTCGCCGATATTCCTTGTCCATAACCCCATTTTCTTTCACTTTTTCTTCCATCAGGCACTGTAACTTTAGGGGATCTAGATCGGGATCGCCAATCACTTCCGTGATGCGCCCTTTAGTCCTTTAGCTTGCCAATTCACTTTCATCTTTGTCTCTATCAATGCGTTCGGGGGTAAGATCTTTCTTCGTCGATGCATTCAGCGATTTGCCGATATGGAACACAGTTCTCCCATGTTTTTCTCATTTCAGGCATTGTGTAATGAAAAATTAGGCGGTCGAGGGAAATTTCGGTGATTCACCGAGTGTGCTTGGTGATCATCAGGCTTGCTTTACTCTCCTTTTTCAGCTTATGTTCTTACTTTTTGCCTATTAGTGTCCTTGCTTTGCTCCTTTATCCACATTCCTGAAAGTCAAGGCTTTAACCTCAGTTTATGACACAAATTAAGCATTTGAGGACACTAAATCTATATAAATAAAGCCCCAAATGAGACCAAATCTTAGACTCATCAACACCCCCAACTTAAAATTTTGCTTGTCCTCAAGTAGAACTCAAGATCAACAGTTTAGAAAGGATGTCTCAAATAGTGCTGCATAAGACTCAACATGAATGCACACAACAAAATTCAACTTACTCATGGAATGATCAATTGTGCACTCAAAGATTCAAACTGTGACTCAACATTATCAAAGATGCTCAAGTTCTCAACTTGCTTCAAATGCAAGTTCAATCTTAACAAAGGTACTCAAATGCCCTCACAACAAAAATGATTCCCTATTCACACAAAGTTATTCAACAATTTATAGTTCCAAAATCACATACAACTCTCATACTCACATAGATACACACATGCATGACTTCACCCATATATTTGCCCTTACTTTCCAATCAATAATTGTTTCAGCTCACTAAAGATTAAAAATGTCTTTTCAAGGCTTGTAACAGGACTGAGTGTAAGGGTATGGTCATTTAGGCTCAGTCGCTGGCTGCTACCCTCATGAAGTTTGGTTTGAACATCACTTTCTTCCTTTTCCTCATCATTTTGATCATGCTCATAATTCACCCCATTATTCACTTTCAATTGGACTACCAAATACCCCATTTCTTTTGCAACTTCAGCTACTTTATTTCACAATTTTTTCCTTCTTTATTTATTTATTTATTTTTTTATGGAGGGGTTGTATCTTTTTCAAAATAATTTCTCAAAGGGGAATTTGTAACACTTATTGATTTTCCTTCTCTTTTCACCACACCCCAACTTAGGCTTTTGGCCTAAGTTGGTTGTTCAAACCAACCACACTTCATGAAAGTTAGGGGTGAATGGATGAAAAGAGATCACAATTGTTCAAGTTTCTTCCAAGAGAAGGATTAGGCTCAAGGGGGTTCAAGCAAGGTTCACACATCTCACAAGGTTTGCCACAAAAGAGGTATAATGTCAATTTGTTTCACTCTTCAAAATTGTTGCCTAAGATTATGTCAATAGCTTGCATCACCTAATCAACCGTACCAACTGGGAAAATTCATGGTGTCGTCACACACAATATTCAAAGTAATCTCATCACACATGACATTGGAACCAAAATCAAACAAGACTCCACATTTTCTAGCTAGTGTGCAATGTTCATCACAAGAGACTCATTCGATAATCGGCTAGTCATAATGAGATGCAAAATGTCCACACATTGTCTATGCAACTTTATTTGGCCTCATCTAGCCGCACATTCATTTCGTTCAATTAAGAGCACTATTCAAGTCATTGGTATAGATCATAACCGACACTCGAATAACTTTTGAGAGAAAAAAAGACTTAACAACCGACTTCTACCACCCCCACCAAAAGCATCCAACATTGTCCTTAATGTGAGTAGAGAACAAACATTAACAAAAATAAAGATAAAATATTGGCACTCCAACAGATAGAGTAGGGTGACAAGGAATCTTCACTAGGCACCCATTTGGCGAAAGCTTGCTGCAATCACTGAACCGTTCAACGATTCACCAAATTGTTTGAAGGTCATCGAATTTTCTTGTATGCAACCTTTCCTTTTTTGGGCAGGAAGACAGACAAGAGAGAGTCCACTGAATAACATCAGCGCATCTCCTAATGGATGTGAAACCTCGCCGAAAGATCCAAGACTCCAGGCTATCAGGACTAGTGCAAAAAAGGGTGTGAAAGTCGGGTCGCCCAATAACTTTGGCAAATCACCGAGTGGTACATGTATCCCGCCTAATGTTCCGGTGTCTCGCCAACTTTGATGCCAGGAAGGCGATCAACTTCGTGATCGCCAAACTTACTCAGCGAACTACCGAAGGAGTCTTAGCCTCGCAAAATCACCTACACCTGCATATTCAACACACATTATTCAAAACAACTAAAACTTGGGTTGCCTCCTAAGAAGCGCCTTATTTAAAGTCGTGGCACGACGTGGAAATTCTTTCAAGCATCTTCCAGGTGCAACACTTCAATCACAGAAATTTCATGGTATTCTCCAAAATATAACTTCAAGCGTTGCCCATTTACTTTGAAGGCAGGGCCTTCATTACCTTTGACATCAATGGCTCCATGTGCGAACACATGTGTTACTCTAAATGGGCCTTACCATTTGGATTCGAGCTTTCTCAGAAAGAGTCTTAGTCGAGAATTATATAGCAACACCCAATCTCCAACTCAAAATTCCCTCATGCAGATTTTAGAATCATGCCACTTCTTTATTTTTTCCTTGTAGAGAGCTGAACTTTCGTATGCCCTAATCTGAATTCATCAAATATATTTAGTTGATCTACTCTTCCTTTTGAAGTCTTGACCCAATCCATATGCAGAGCCTTTAATGCCCATAATGCTTTGTGTTCCAGTTGAACCGGTAAATGGCAAGATTTCCCAAAGACTAGCTGATATGGAGACATACCAATTGGTGTCTTGTAGGCAATGTGATATGCCCACAGAGCATCATCTAGCTTTCAAGATCAATAAGTCCTATTTGTATTTACAGTCTTAGCCAAGATACTCTTGATCTCTTGATTTGAAACTTCCACTTTGCCACTCGTTTGAGGATGATATGGCGTTTCTACTTTATGTCTCACCCCATATTTTCTCAATGCAGATGCAAAAAGTTTATTGAAAAAATGGGATCCACCATCACTAATAATAGCCAGAGGAGTGCCGAACCTAGCGAATATGTAGCATTTTAGGAACTTAACAACAATTTTCCCTTAATTGTTTGGTAGTGCGACAACTTCTACCCATTTAGAAACATAATCTACTGCCACCAAAATGTACTTATTAACAAACAAACTCAGAAATGGACCCTTGAAATCTATTCCCCAAACATAAAATAACTCAACCTCCAGAATAGGTTTGAGAGGCAGCTCATGTCTTCTGGACACTCCACCTTGTTTTTGACATTGTGTGCATTTTTTAACAAACTATGAGCATCTTTGTAAAGGGGTGGCAAGTAGTAACCACTTTGAAGAATTTTAACGGTTGTACGCACTCCACCATGATGACCACCAACCGGTGAAGCATGACAAGTAATGAGAATTTAATTAAATTCCTCTTTCGACACACATCTCCTAATGATATGGTCTGCACACTCCCTGAATAAGTATGGTTCATCCACAAAGTATTTCTTGACATCGAACAAGAACCTCTTTTTTTGATAGAAGTTTAGTTCTATCGGTATCAATCCACATACTACATAGTTAGCAAAATCAGCATACTAAGGAGTTCTTTGTAGAATTATCGTGAATACCTGTTCATAGGGAAATACATCATTTATGTCTACCTCCAACTCATCATTCTCCTTGCCTTCTAACCTTGATAGGTTATCACCCCCAGATTTTCACAACCTTTTTTATATTTGATTTCAAAGTCAAATTCTTGCAACAAGAGCACCCACCATATCAATTTTGGCTTGACATCTTTCTTTGCCATCAAATAAACAAAACGTGATCGGTGTAAACAACCACTTTAGTACCTAGAAAGTATACCCGAAATTTCTCAAATGCATATACCACCACAAGTAATTCTTGCTCTGTAACTGTATAGTTACGATAAGAACCATTCAGAATTTTGCTTGCGTAGTAAATGGGATGGAATAGCTTGTTGCGTTTTTGCCCCAACACAACACCTATGCCATACCACTTGCATCACACATCACTTCGAAGGGTTCAAACAAATTGGGACTGATGATAATCGGGATAGAAATCAAATTCTCTCTCAAACAATTAAAGGTTGCCATACATGCTTCGTCAAAGTTGAATTTGACTTCTTTCTCCAAAAGTTTGCACAAATGGTGTGCAATTTTTGAGAAGTCATTGATTAACCTCCGGTAAAAGCCAGCATACCCCAAGGAACAACGAATACCTTTTACCGAGATTTGTGGTGGTAGTTTCTCAATTACTTCAATCTTTGGTTTATCAACTTCCAGGCCTTTTTGTGACACTTTGTGACCAAGAACTATACCTTCCCTCACCATGAAGTGGCATTTCTCCCAATTTAGGACCAAGTTTGTCTCCATACATCTTTGAAGGACCTGCCCCCATTGTGCCAAACATGCTTCTAACGTATCACCCACAACTGAGAAGTCATCCATAAAGATTTCCATCGAATCTTCTACCATATCAGCGAAAATAGATCGCATGCAACGTTGAAACATTGCTGGAGCATTACACAACCCAAACGACATCCTTTAGAAAGTAAAAGTGCCATATGGACAAGCGAAAGTGGTTTTCTCTTAGTCTTCCGGGGCAATAGATTTTTGATTATATCCATAGTACCCATCTAAAAAGTAATACTATTCTCTTTCTGAAAGCCGATCAAGCATTTGGTCCATAAAAGGCATGAGAAAGTGATCTTTTTCGGTCCACCAGTTTAATTTTTGGTAATCCATGCATACTCTCCTTTTAGTTACTGGTCTTATAGAAACATACTCCCCCTTTTCATTTGGGACTACCGTGATGCCTCCATTTTTTTGTACATAGTGTACCGGACTCACCCACTTACTATCCGCAATAGGGTAGATAACCCCTCCATCCAACCACTTTATTATCTTCTTTTTCACAACCTCTTGCATCGGTGGGTTCAATCTCGTTTGATGCACAACACTCGGCTTACACTCGCGATCAAATGCCGGGTGGAATGACCACAATGTCAGCGATAGTCCATCCAATAGCTTTGATGTATCTTCTCAACAATTCAAGGAGCAACTTTACTTGCCATTCAATCAAGTTAGCTACAATGATTACGGGTAAGAAATTATTTGCCCCCAAGAATGCATATCGAAGATGGGAAGGGAGAACTTTCAACTCAAGCTTTGGTGGTTCTTCCGTTGATGGCTTCGCGGGAGGATTTTCTTGATTTTTCAAATCAATATCTAGCTTTAATGAAGCCTTTGAATATTCCCCCAAACCCGAAAGGGCAGATACTACTTCATCGTAACCTTGGACTTCGAACTCATCATAGTTTACAAGCAGAGCCTCAAGTGGTTCACTCATGCACATTAAATGGCTCACACTAGCCACTGCTTCATCAATTACATCAATAGTCGAAACCACATGAATATCGCTTGGGTGCTTCATTCACCTACACACATTAAAGGTGACTTCATCTTCCTTCACCCGGAACTTCAATTCTTCACTTTCAACTTCCACCAATGCTCTCCTAGTTGCTAAGAATGGTCTTCCCAAAATAATGGGAATTTCAGCATCAATCTCGCAATCAAGGATGACAAAATTATCCAGAAAGATGAATCAGTCAACCTTTACCAAGATATGATAGAGTATCCCCACGGGATGCTTGATTGATCGGTCCACGATCAGAAGTTTCATTCTTATGGATTTTGGTTCACCCAACCCAAATTATTTATAGATTGCGTATGGCATTAGATTTATACTTCCTCCTATATAACATAGGGCCTTGGCAAATTTGAGTATACTGATAGTGCAAGGAATGGTCAAGGCTCCAGGATATTCTTTCTTTTTAATCATCTCATTGGTCATAATTGCACTACAACTATGAGAGACTTCAATTGTTTCAAAGTCCAAGCCTATTTTCTTTGTAAACTTTGCATAACCCGACATTTCTAACAATGCTTCCACTAGTGGGAGATTAATTGATAATGTCTTGAACACCGATAGGAACTTCTTAAACTTCTCATCTTCATTTTTCTTCTTGAGATGTTGGGGAATCTGAGGAGTTATTTTGGGGACAGTTTGCACCACTTTTGGGATTGAGTATCTTTTTCCCGCATCTTTTTGTAACTCTTTGGCAAAGCTTTGTTGGATGGGTATCTCTTCTTCCTCAATACCTTTGTCTTCTTCATGACCTAGATCTTCATCGTTTCCCTACATATAACCTACGTCTACCTTCCCACTATGAGTAATCATAGCCAGATCTCTATCACCATCCTCCACCAAAGTTGTTATGTGTATGGTTTCGCCTGAAAGTTGACTCAGATGACCTTCAAGTATCTTGATTATATCCGCATGAGAGATCACTCTATTATTTCATGATGAGAAATCGTCTTTCATCCCTTTTAGCAAGTCATCCGATCCCTCAACTTTTTCAAGGATGCGACCTAACAAATCATCCACTCGGAGACTACTTGCACTCCCCTTTGACTTTGGGCTCTCACTAAATTGAGTGTGATCCACTTCATGATCATCCTCTATTTTCCAAGGATCACTTTACTCAGCCCATTCTTGATAGTATCTTTTCCTCTCTTCTTCTTTGTGAGAGTTACAACCTTGATTCCCATCCCGCTGCAACTAGAGTGGGTGGAAACCCTCCTCATATCTGTGAATGTTCAAACATTGATTCTCCCCCAACTTTGAACTACCCGAGGAAAAACTCTCCTCAACTCTAAACACTCCCCTTGCTCTTTTGGGCTTTTCCATATTTTCTAACACTTGTTTTTGTAGCAACTCCATTTGGGATAACATCTTGTTGATGTTCTCATCCCTTTCTCTTTCTTTATTAAGTTGCTCTTGAGTCATTCTAAAGCAAAAAGGTGAAACTTGATCTTCTTGAGTGTACCATGCTTGATTTATTTTCGTCATGTCATCCAAGAAGAAATTACGCCACCTCGAATGATTGCAACATTATTCCACCTCGAACCAAATAATCATCTACTCCTTTATTAACTGAATCAAAACTTCAGTATAATTATAGGAGCAACACATTGTGTGGAAGTCTGTGAGTTAGGCATTGAAGTAGTAGCTTCTTGAACCTCAGCCACGTTTCATGAATAGGTTCACCTTCCAATTGCCTAAAACCTTGAATGTTGTCTCTCAGTTTCATCATCCTCAATGGGGTAAAGAACCTTACATTGAATACTGTCGTAAGATTATCCCAAGATGTGATGGAATTCTTTGGTAACTGAGCCAACTATATGCTAGCTTCACCGATTAGAGATAATGGGAATAATCTCAGATGGACTAATTCTTGTGATACATTCCTGAATGAGAACGGACCACAAACCTCTATAAAATTCTTCATATGCTCATATGGTTCTTCATGAGTCAACCTTCCGCAGAGTCCCTTCATTTGCAGGAGTTGGAGAGTTGTGCTAGTGACATGGAATATAGCGTTCTCTTCAGTTGATGGTAGACAAATTGCACCAATCCCACTCAATTGGATTGGGTTATGCACACTATTGAGATCGTCAATATCAACATGGTGGCCCACTTGGCTACCGTTAATCTCTGCTTCACTCCCTTTTCTATTCAACACAACCAACACAAACACAAAACAAATCAAATAGATTCCACTTCAACCAACAAAATCACAAATCAAACTTCGATAAGAGAATTCTAAACAACACCACCCCCCGGCAGCGACGCCATTTTAATTAACGTATCAACTATACCTCATCTGATACTTGGTGTAGATGATCGTTAAGCAGTATAAACCCAACAGAAGAGTTGGGGTAGATCCCACAGAGAGTAGTTATTGTTTCAATACAAATATGAAGTTACAATAGTAATTTTTGTAGCTAAAGGACTAACGATTTTTGTAAACTATTAATAAAGTTTGAAGCGTGACAACAATGTCAGGGTGAAGGGTTTTTCTTAGATCAGAAAACAACCTCAACAAGTAACTCGGAACAACCAAATACGAGAAAGGTACTTGGGGGATTGACCAACAAATTGTTAAATTCAACTTAATGGGTGCAAATTGCTAACCAAAACTGCTAACTCTTTATGGGTAAGATAAACTTTAGGCGAGGCACTTTTCTCTCGAACAACTACCTCGTTTCAACTAAGTTCTCTCAAACCTCAATGCTTTAAACATAAAGACCAGTCCACAACCTCACCACATCCACTCTCTCAAGCTGAATACATAGTATGAGTCTTAGGGTTCACTTTCTCGAGTTGAATCCATCGTAACCCACTAACTATAAGTGCCAACATATCACTTTAGCTTTATGCTTCTATCTCAAGCAACCATAAAACATTAAATTATATTGAAATAAACATCCAATAGAGTAGTTAAACCACAATGATAAGTAAGACCAATTTTGAATTGACACTAAAATTGATAATAACTAACACCCATCAAGCTAAATTCAGAAATTAATCACATTGTCAAACCCCAAAGATTGGGGTTTTAGCTAATCATCATAAAAGAAAGAAATTCAGGTACCTAATACATGCTCCGTAGTTGGGTATCGAAAATCAAAGTTCTAAGATGAATAATATCTTTTCTAATACAGTAGACGATCGAAATCTCTTGCCAAAAGTTGCTTAAAATCAACAAAAATAGTGTTTTTGTTCTCTCTATTTCATTCCACAATGACTGAATTCCTTCTATGTATTCCAAAAGTCTATTTTTACCGATCTGGGATGTGGCTTTTTGGGGTTGATCGGCGAGGAAAGTCGGGGATCACTGACGAGTGGCGACTTACCGATCTTCCTTGTCCATCACCCATTTTTCCTTGACATTTTCTTCCATCAGGCACTGTAACTTTAGGTGATCTAGATTGGGATCGCCAATCACTTCCGTGATGCGTCCTTTAGTCCTTTAGCTCACCAATTCACTTTCATCTTGGTCTCTATTAATGTGTTCGACTGTACAATCTTCCTTCGCCATTATGGAATACAGTTCGCTCAAGTTTTTCTCATTTCAAGCACATTGTACTATAAAATTAGGTGGTCGAGGGGCATTTCAGAGATTCCCCAAGTGTGCTTGGTGATCGTCAGGCTTGCTTTTCTCCCCCTTTTGAGCTTATGTTGTTCCTTTTTTGCTTGTTAGTGTCCTTGCTTTGCTCCTCTATCCATATTCCTGAAAGTCAAGGCTTTAGCCTCAGTTTATGACGCAAATTAAGCAATTGAGAACACCAAATCTATATAAATAAAGCCCCAAATAAGTACAAATCTCAGACTCATCATAACACCCATGTAAATCATTGTTCGAAATGTTATAGCATCTATTTTTATTGCTTTATTATGGTCCAAAGTACTAAAATATGGTCCAATTTGAAATGTTCCACTGCTAAATTGTTTAATTTATTGATTAATACATCCATCAAATGTCATTTGTGACAACATATATACGTTCTGTTGGATAAAATGTTTAACTTTGCAACAAATATGTCATATGTGGCAACATATGTATATCCTAAAATATGGTTTTTGGTATTAATTCAATTAAATTGTGACCTAATACAATATGTAACACTAATATATAGTCCTACAAGATGTCTAAGTACAAAATTATGGTCTAATACAACAACTTCATCAATTTTTTCAACTATTTTTACAAATACTATCATACCACTAGTTCATCATATAATGACTAAGTAATTTCATATTAAAATTAAATAACACCCTTGTAAATCATTGTTCAAATTGCTATAACATCTTTTAATTGCTTTATTATGGTCCAAAGTACTAAAAAATGGTCCACGTTGACATTTTTCACTTTTAAATTGCTTAATTTATCGATGAACACATCCATCAAATGTCATCTGTGGCAACATATGTACGTTTTCTTGGATAAAATGTTGAATTTTGCAATAGAAATTGCAACAAATATGTCATATGTGGGAACATATGTATATCCTAAAATGTGATTTTTGGTATTAATTCAATTAAACAACTGGACACTCCTCTCACACCACTCACACACACTCCACTCACTCTCACTCATTATAAAAGGGTTAAAACTTAGGTTAGGTTAGGTTCCCTTAATTCACAATTTACTCACAAAAAACAAAAGTCTCTCATTTTTTATTTTCTTTCCTTTATTGTTTCTCCTCCTCTCACTCAAATTTCTCTGAGAAGATGTTACCACCTTGGATAAATTTAAGTCTCTGCATGCTCTTGTTGTGGGTAATCAATGTAATTATGTTGTTCTTAATAAATATGATGTCTTCTTCAAGTGTGTTCTCAGTGCATGGGTGATCATCGCTGTTTGTTTTTGTCGGATCTTGTCTAATGGAGGGTAGCTTCATCATTTGGTAAGTCCTCTTACTTTATAACATCCTGCCAGGTCTGGTAACGGAGTGCATGGGGTAGCTAACTATGGTTTTTTGTTTTTCTGTAGGTTGTCTTGTGACATAGAGCATGGGTAGCTTTGATCCACTACCTTTTAATAAAGAATGGTGATGCCAGGTTTAATTGCTCAATGTTGACTCCAGATCCTCCAGTCAAGTCTCTTTTTGTTGGCTGAAGTAGTTGTATAGGGCTAGATCATTTTAGATATATTTTTTGTTTTTTTTGTTGGCGTTAATGCCTTGTAAATATGGATATGTAGCCTAGCCTAGCCTTCATGTCACTATACTACTTGCATGTCACTATATCAACTATCAAGGACATGTTTATGTTTATGTTTGCCAAATTATGTGCTTGAATTTCTCTCTATTAATGGTGATACTACTTGTATGTACACATAATTGACATATGTTGAAACAACTTAAAACACGCAAGTATTTTATAAAAGTCATAGGCAATCCTAACCTCTAAAACTGGACTGGCCCAATCGACCCATTATTTCATTCTAAAAGGGATATATATAAATTAGGGCTTTCATTTTCATTTCAAGAATAGGGTTTTCATTTTCTTCCTCACCGCTTTGCTTTCTCCTCTTCGCTTTCTCTCTCCTCTCTCTTCGCATGGATCTTGGATCTCTAGAGTGCATGTGATTTAATGATTTTATTTATTTCATCAGTCTTTTCTATTCTTTGTTTTTTAACACACAACTAATTGATTGGGGTTTGGTTAAACCAAATCAATAAATAAGATTCGACTGTCAAGTACTGTCAAATTAATGAAATCGTTAATTTTGCAATATAGCCATTGGGTAAGAATGAGTTTGAGTTTCTTTAAATATAGCTTAGTACTAGAGATATCATGAATGAGTTTTGCTTGTTTTTATTACTTTTGATATAATGGCAAATGCAATATTGAATCGAAATTTAATGTTGAGAATGATCTCATGCTAGGTGCAAAAATATGTTCCATGTTAACTTCATGGTCGAAGGACAATTCAAGTCGATGATTTTGGTATTGTCCACGCTATCGTGTATGTACATTTCTACATCTTGGTCTGGAGACCTATTATTTGTCTTTATTTTTATTTTGTTTGATTTGAATTTATTTGTGGCGTGTATTTTAGGAAAATGCATGCAACTTTTTTAGATGGAGGGATCGTGAAGATGTTGATATACGATCCAAGTTCGCTATTATGAGATTCGCGAAGAGAATAAATGACTTTGAAATTGATGATGAAAGTCATATTAAAAGTCGTAACAAATGGGTGATGAAGGAGAAGAAGAAGATCAAATGTTGTAACAACTGGAAGTTATTCTTCGTGTTGATTGTTGTGGTTTTTTTTTCTATTTTTAATCATTACCAAAAATAATACTGTGATGGATGGAAAACTCTTATGTAGTTGTGTACAACCATTAAAATTATCGTAGTTGTCGAAGTAAATAAACATAGTTTTGCAGTTCTGTTCCAACATTTTTACTTATTCTTAACATAACATAACACTCATGTGTAACCCTAAACCCTAAACCCTAAGCTACATATGAGTCAAATGTTGCAACATTTGAGGCATATGTTGCTACAAATGACCCATTTGTTGCTACAGATGCCTCAAATGTTGCAACATATCACTCTTATGTAGCAACATTTGACCATATGAGGCATATGTTGATAAAGATGACCCATGTGTTGCTATATATGAGTCAAATGTTGCAACATTTGAAGCATATGTTGCTACAGATGATTCATTTGTTGCTACAGATACCTCAAATTAATGTTTTATCATATCTCCCTTATGTAGCACCATTTGACCATTTGAGGTATATATTGCTACAAATGGCCTATATGTTGTTACACATGACTAATTTGCTGCTACATACCACCTTTATGTAGCAACATTTGACTATGTAGTGGATAGATAGAGTTAAAAGGGAATTGGTTGAAGCAACATAACATATAACATCATAGATAAAATAAAACATTGTCATTAATTACAAACACATTGTCAAGGCTCCAAGTTCTTATCTACTATCCCAACAACCCAATTCCATTGCTATCGACCAACTGTATTGTCACACAAAATGGTGTCGTGAGGTTGAATTGGTGTGTTGGTAATCAAATGCTCAATAAATGCAAGTGAATATGACCCACACACAGCACTGGTGATATATTTTACCATGGGTTCAAATCGACATTCAAATTCCCATGGTTTATTAAGGAACTTATCTAGCAAATGCTTCATTATTCCATGTTGCCTCAAAAAAATTGGCATCAAGTTGAACGCATGTTGTATGAATGTCAAAAACTCATCATGTTTCGTACACGTCAGGTTGCAGTCATAAATATTCATGTGACCCTCGTGCAAGAGGATCTCAAGAGTCACAAAATGAATATTTTTCATGTTCATGACCGTGAGAATCCTTTTAGCACCAATCCAATCCATGCCTCCAGGATATAGTCTAATGCCCATGACGTAGTCAATTGTATCTTCATTCCATACAAACTCATTAAGTAAGAGTGTAAAGATTTTGCCACCAATTTTTGTTGCCTCATCGCTGATACTGTCATACCTTTGTTTGAAGTTTGTATAGAAGTTGAGATCCATGATTCTATCCGTGGAATCATAATGCTCATAGGATCTCAACTGCCTCTCCCACATGAGGCTACGAATTTCATTAATATACTGAAATAACAATTAATATTAAAGAGTAAAGAAGAGTAATGATTGAAAAGATGAAACAAACAAACATTATAAATTGAAGGTTAGTAGAGAAAAATTACCCAATCGTCCCACCAAATATAAATGCTTGTCATGACCCTGAAATCATTTCTAGTAAAAGAATGCATGCCGAATTGTGCACGCAGATCCTTTACTTGCATTAGTTCCAACAGTTTGGCCTTTTTAGCTACATGCATCAACTTATAAATATTCAGTGGCTTGAGCTCCAGCAGCTTCTCTCCTACAGTCATTGACAATTCTTCAAATATTTTCTTCTTCAAATTCTATATTGCCTTGATAAAGGATATTTTTCTCCTCTCGGTCTGTGGAGTGCTATATGGATCCCGAACATTCTTTGATGGAATGACCTTGACCACCCTCTTATTTTAAAATTCATTCACATCCTGGCTCAATGTTTGATGATACATGATAGAATCTTCATATTCTTTCTTGCATTTATCACACAGAGAGCCAAAACATCTAATACAAGAGGTAGCCCTTGGTCTTGTCCAACAACACCAACACCAGCACAAATACCACTACCAACATCAATACCATCACCTGTACCAATACCACCATCAACATCAACACCATCAAAAACATTTAATTCATTATCAACACTTTTTCTTTTGATGGTTGTTGCTCCAGCCAATTCCCTTTTAACTCTTTCAACTATAGGATCAGATAAGGTTTCAACCAACCCTAGAGTAATTAAAACTGGCAAATGCAATTCCTTTTCTGTTGGGACAAGCCATGGATGTTGGAATATTTGGGTGAGATGTTGTAATTTATGGTGTCATATGTTGCTACAGATGGGAATATGTACCATCTTTTGTGTCACATGTTGCTACATATGCATCCTCTAGGTCACATGTTATTATACATGAGTCAAATGTTGCTACATATGATGTATTTGTTGCAACATATGGGGCATCTGCAGCAACATATGACTCATCTGTAGCAACATATGCCTCATCTGTAACAACATTTGACACATATGACAATTTCAAATTTGTAATATAACAACTTCAACTTACTACATCATGAAGAGGGTTAAAAAGATCTGGAGGGTTTTTGCCATTTTTTTCTTTCAACAATCTCAATATCCTTTCAGATGAAATCTCTTTTTCTGTATTTAATTGTGCCTCAAATGAGGAATGACTTCAAATGCCCAAGCCTATAAAAAAGAAAAACATGTCACAAATTAAATTTTGAATTATTCAATAAAATATAAAAAAGTTTAAGAACATTTATGTTTACCATGAAATCCCATGGAAATCCAAATAAGTTATTTGTCTTTTGAGATAAAGGAGCAAACAAGTATTTGACATTTAAGTGGTAGCTGTCATGACCCCAAGGATAGTTGTTGAAAGCTTCAATATCCTCAGATAACTTCACCCATCTAATGGGTATGTTGTTGTTGACATCTTTTTCCATAAGATCATTATGTACAAACCAAAGAAAGCACAATGACTCCTTGTGCTTCTTTGATGTATCCTTGTCATTCAACAAATATATCAATTTGGTATTTTTGAAGCTTGGGCCAACAAAGGACACCAAGTCCTGCTCCTCAGTTGACTGTTCCTTACTTGTTTGTGCTTCTCCTTTCTTTCGTCTCTGGGTTTTTTTTTTACTGTGTATTCAGGGATTGGCTTAGAAGGAGAATGTCATTTTAACCATGTAACTATGTCAAACTCTTTTATGACAAAGAAGAGTGGCATGCCATAATAATTAATCAACACCTCATCCTTATTTCATGATTCTAAAAAATGAACCTTCTTTTCAGAAATTTATAGACATTGGTCATTTGAAAACGTGCATTATTTTTCATTAGCAAATCAAGATATTGACCAAATGAACTACTTCTAAAAAAACTCTTCCAAACCATTCTCCTGTAGTATGGTCCTGAAGAAGTTGAAAAATTTTCCCAAGGCTGACCTTATAATGCTATCATCAGTAGCATTAGGCTAGAAATGCACACAGAAATTGTGTGCATTGACAATTTTGATCCCATCATCTTCAACTTCATTTTGTTTTCTTCTTCTTCCTCTACTTCTTTTTTTTTTTTATTTATCTTACTTCTTATTTTTTTCTTTCGTCTTCCTCAACTTCATTTTTTTCTCTTCTTCCTCCTCAACCTCATTTTTTTTTCATCTTCTCTTCTTTCTTCATCATCATCAACTTCATTTTTTGCTTCTTCAGTTTCTTCGTCATTATCAACTTCATTTTTATCTTTGCTATCATCCTCCTCCTCATTGTTTCCTTGTCCTTCTTCATCTACAACAAATTCATGGAGAATTAGTAGATCTTCTTGGGAAACTCCCGGTTCTACTTGAGAAGAAGAAACTCCTGATTGTACTTGAGAAGAAGAAATTGCTTCAGATGCAAGTTCTTCTAAAAGGGTGGAACTGGAATTTTCATTCTTCTTCTTCCTACTAGTCCTAGGCCTCTTCTGGACCTTTATGTTAGTTGTTTCAACATTTAATACAAATTTTCTTTTGACAGGCATTATATTTGTATCTACAACCACAAAATCAAATATTTTTTAACAAAAATAACAACGACAAAACACACAACAACATATCACCCAAATATGATTCAATACAACAAATAAAGCAACCAACAAACCATGAAACTCTAAACCCTAACCAACCAACTACAAATTGAAGTTTTTGAAAAACATAATATTTCGAAAGGAATAACAGCCAACCAAACCAAACCAACCATCCTACAAACAAATAAGCGATAAACCACTAAAAACGTCCTAATTTAATACCAGTAAAAGTATTTCAAAACCATAATTAAATTATACGTGAGAATATTGATGATAAATTAGGAATGATGAGGGCAACAACGACTTCTTGTAGAAAATATCGAAACAACAACTGGATTTGTGAAGAAGAATAATGGAGAAACTAAGAGCTGAGAGATGAAAGGAAGAAGGAATAGGAAACAAAACAAAACAAAACGGGAGTATGAATCATCCTTTTATAGAGAAGAGAGGAAAAGGATGGTTGTTCTACCTTTTTAATTTTTTTTGAGGGGCACATGCAGATAATTCTATGGTTCTTTTACAAGAAAGGTTATATATGTTGCCACATATGACCTTCCTGTTGGGGAACATGCAGATAATTGTATGATTTTTTTTACAACAAAGACTATATATGTTCCAACAAACTAATCAAAATAATAATCATTAATAATATCAGCAAAAATGAACATTTCATCAATTATGTTTTATAACTTATCAACAAAAAATGTCAATGGTATACATAACCATGAAAACTAAATGTAATCAAAGGTGGTAACTATAACATTTTCATCTGGACATATGAAGATTTTTTATGTCTAGGCCTCTGTGGGTCTTCATTGTTACTAACATAGCCACTCCGAGTCGTTAAAGCCCCATAATTCCATAGGAGTGAAGCATGTCTCAAGCGAAGGGATTGAGAAATAATTCCATAAGATGGTATTTGTAGTCCATCACTCAAAAACTCATCATATGTAGCAACAAAAAGTCCACAATCACTGCATGGTATATCATCAATTCGAAAATAGAATAAACCTAATATTAACATCACATTTCGATAGTGGTAAGACAAAAGAGTAATGTGACTTACACACTATTTCTTTCTTGTTGGGCAATACCAGTAACATGTGTGCCTTTGAATGAGTGAGATTTGTTCTTGCTCCGGTAAGAGTCAAGAACTGATCAGTTAATTTAGTTTATTTGCTCAAAAAATCCACAAGATTCAAGGTACTTTGGCAATATTGTAGACAACTTTTGAATCTCAACGCATAATTTTCTATTAGTCCTAGATGAGGACATCGAATCATACACTTTTATGTACCGCTCCTTCAATACAACAATAGCCAAGACCCAATGAAACTCCCCATTACAATTTACATGGACATAAACCTCATATGTGAGGTGCCAAGGTAATCCAACAGGTATACTAAACCCTTTGATAGTGTCAACGATTTTATTCTCAATTTCAGGAGCAACATTGGCCTTGTCAATGTATGTTTTGAAAAAACAATTAGTAGTGGTATATCGATATTTAGAATGACTCCGTTTCTTTGACTTCTTCGGCAAATAGTACAAAATGACATCCACATACTGCACAGATGCATCAACAGGTGTATTTCTGTATCAATTATTTGTATGTATTCATGTCTTAATAAAAACATAAGTGGGAATGGATTTACCTCATCAGTCCAAAATCTTTTGGATTGATACATTACGTAGAACCAGTCCTTTTTGTTTGGAAATACAACTACAAAATCAAGTTGGTCGAATCCAAGTTTTGAGCAATTGACTAAGTAATGATCATCCTTGTCTCTTCTGTAATTGTGTAAACATTCAAAAAATAAATTTAGTGGACATCAACAAGTACTAATAGTAGTTGAATTCTTTTACTATCTTGTATGATGCTTGTAAAGACCCTCGTTTATCCATTGCGAAAAGGATGACATTAGTTCAGTTGGACCTTCGCCGACAATGCTAAAACCTTAAAATGGACGTTGTTGCTTCTTCACATCACAACTGATAACTTTCTTAGTCTTCTCTTTCTCTTTCTCTTTCTCTTTCTCTTCCTCTTCCTCTTTCTTTTTCTCTTTCCCCTTTCCTTTTGCGATTGAAGAAGATACTGGAGTAGCAATCACTGATTTTTTTTTTACTAAATATAGATAGTGATCGGGAAATTCATTTTTTCAACCTCCTAGACTTCAATGGCTGTGAAATCATCTTGGATGTATGGACATCAATATTATATGTCATTTCCTTAAAAATCTTAGTGAGTTCTTTAACACGACTAATAAAATATTCATGTTGTTTCGCACATCCTTCGCATAGACGAGAAGAGCATTTGATGTTAGATGAGGAAGCAACACTAGCAAAAGATGGAGTTGTTGCCACAGATGAAACTCCTTGTGACAATTTATCTACAAGGTAATTAAAAAAATGTTGAGAGTTTACAACTTATTATAAAATAATAAGGGTAGCAATTTGTTACGAACCGGAAAACTAGTAGGTGAAACTAAATCCTAACAAGTGTGTTGTTGAGTTTGCTATGGGGTGTTATATTGTAAAATGTCTTCCCGAGCATAGGTTGAGGGGTTAAAAGTCATGGTACGACTCCCCTGGGACCAACTAAGGGACCTTGAGGAGGAACCTAAAGCCTAACCCTAAGGCTGCCCCAAAACCCAAAAGCTGCCAAAACTTCTTGACCTACGGATGGGCACCCACTATCCGTGGGTGGACTCATGCCCCGTAGTTAGGGGTAGTGGGTCGAGGCTTGACCTACGATGCTCCACATATGTTCCAGTGGCAAACCATGATTAGCCATCATGGCTCGTGGACTCACCCACGGTCCGTGGGTGGGGTTTCGTAGGTCATCACTAGAATCTGTCCAATTCGGCTAAGTTGGGGGCAAAGTGGTAAATTCATAGGGTGGTCAAATGAGTTAGGGGTAAGTTTATTTGATTAATTAGAGTTATTTAAGGCTTTTTAAAGTATTAAAAAATCTTTTACAACTCAGTATTCCCTAAACTCAAAAATAGAAACTACCTCTCCTCAATATAATTTTTTCTCTAGAAACCACCATTGGAGAAGAAGAAGTCAAGGTTTGGAGATCAAGATTTTTCGTGGAGTTTCTTCAATCAAGGTATGATAGTCTTCATCCTAGGTTAAGTTCCATCCAAGAAGCCCTTCAAATTATGATTTCAAAGCTTCCAAATTCCCCCAAAACCTAGGGTTTCAATATAAGTCACGGGTTCAACTTCAAAACGTTTTCAATGATTATTTTATGGTGAATTATGAAAGAATTAAGGAATTAATGTTTATTTATTATTGAAAGTCCCCTATGAATCCATGATTCCCCCAAAATACTAAATTGTGAATTATGATTTGGGATTGATTGATTATGGAAGCATACGAAGAGATAAAGTCTATAATGATTTAGTTTATTGATTTATGTCATTATTAAATGCCTAAATTGTAGTATTATAGGTATTTTGATGAATTGTCATTCGTGGCCTTTAAGGGCAAAGTATGCAGGATTAATGAATGATCATGATGTTATGTAAATGCTTTGTGATTTCCATGAAAGTAATGTGATCATGACTTCTCTGGAATGGTGTTAATATTGAAAGGTTATTCTCAATAATTCACTTATCAATGAGGATGGTATAGGTGAAGGGTTTCTTCAATGTAATGTTGCATCTTGAATTGGTAAGCTTAGGGCATCCTCTTCTTATGTAACTAATGTATCTATGAATAATGAAGTATACTAATGATGTATCAAGGATTGGTAGGCTAATGGAACCCTTCCAAGCATGTAAATAATGAACCTTAGGATCAGTAGGCTTATGGCACCCTTCCATAAATGATATTAATGAACTTTGGGATTGGTAGACTTATGGCACCCTTCCATAAATGTTAATGATGAACGTTGAATCGGTAGGATTTTGGCACCATTTCATGAGGATTCAATGAGCTTTTCCTAATAATGTACCTTGAATCGGTAGGCTTATGGCGCCCTTTCATGTGTCCACTAATGTACCTTGAATCGGTAGGCTTATGGTGCCCTTTCATATGTTAATCAATGTACTTTGGGTCGGTAGGCCAATAGCACCCTCTCATGTGTAATAATGTTAATGTAATGAAATACTCTATGAAAATAGAGGCTAAGCACTGAGTGGATTTGGTAAGATAGAAGCTCTCCCCATGTTTAGGTCGGATTTCAATGAACATCTACCTTATCCCATAACTTTGTGCCCACATAGGATACTAGCTAGTGAATCCACCTAAGCTAAAATATTACTGGTCCTACCTTAGGCAAGTAGACCAACCCTTCACGGTGTGGGACAAACACCGAATTCCATCAGTTGCTCACATGGTCTATGTTGGTTAATGATTATTCCCATCATGTGAGTTATGTGCTATGGTTACTTGATAGGTTCTATGAAGTGTGGGTAGTAGTATGGAATGTCATCCATGCATTGCACGAGAAGGCTTTGATAGGCTATGGTATGTTTCTCTAAGGTCCTAATGTCTAAATGAAAAGAATGTGCTCCTAATGAAGTTAATGAGAAGGTTGACTTGAAGTCTTAATGTAATGATAAATGCTTAACGTGGATTGTATTATGAGTTACTTTCCTTGTCATGATTTATGAAACGTATGTGTTTCTTATGCATTTGTATTGACTAAAAATGAGTATGGATAATGGTAAGTTCATCTATGGTGGCCTCAAAGTGGTAGTTTGTAGGAGTAGTAGTACGGGATGCTATTCTTACATTGCACAAAGTATTGCTTAGCGTTTCTTAAGGTGATGGTACTACTGTGTTGTAATGGCTTATAAGTTGATTATGTTATATCTTATGCCTTTTATACTAAAGTTCATGATTATTTATCAAATTGGCATATGCCTGGTTTTCAACCAAAATATCCCTTTTTAGAATGATTTTTGCATGGCTATCACACTTGGTACATTTTTGTGTGCTAACCCATATTTCTTATATTTTTACTACAAAGTGTAGGTTTCGGCATTTGAGACAATTCCTTCTAGTTGAAGCTTGGATTGAGTTCTTCCAAGGCTTGTGGTATGTCCTCATGGATCCGAGGACAAGTGTTTCATTGATGTTTCAACTCTTTCATTGTATTAGATACTCTTTAGACTTTCTATTGTAAAGGACGGTGACCCTATTTTGAGACCTTGATTGTATTAGATGGCCATGTGTGACTCTGTCTAGACTTCCGCTGTTTTAAAAAAGTTTCTAGATTGTTTAGAGTTAAAGTTTTAAATTTTGCATTATTTCCTATGTTCTTATGTGATGATCTACTATGAGGCTTGTATGAGACGTTTCAGAGTCTTGTACATTGTGTTACGCTTGGGGTATCGGCTCGGGGCATAATAAATATGGTCTCAGAGCACAAGATTTTGGGATGGTTTTTAGCATTGATGTCTCATAAGCCACGTCGAGTAGAGTCTTGTTCATGAGTGTGAATCGCGCCACATTTATGAATAAGAGGCTATAAGATGTTAGGAAATTTCACTTTCTTCATTTCTCTTAAGTCGTGCCTTAGAGTTTTAACTCTATGAAGTCCTTCTCCTAATCCTTCTCTTGTGTTTGTAGGATATGAATACAAGAAGGGCGAACACAAGAAGGATGGAAGAGAAGATTGTGAATGAGGGAGTTCCTCCCCAAGGTCCTCAAGGTAACCAAGTTCATCAAGGCAATCAATTTCCGATTGATCCTCCGGACATGTCCAATGAAGAAGTTAGGTCGGCTCTCCTAATGATGGCTCAAGTCGTAACTACTCAAGCCCAAGCTATGACGGCCCAAGCCACTAGGGGTGTTGAGACTCATGTGAACTGTAATGTGAGCACTATGGATTATAGGTTGAGAAATTTTATGATGATGAGTCCTTCGGTGTTTCTCGGTTCTAAAGTGGGAGAGGATCCCCAAGAGTTTGTGGATGAGGTGTATAAGGTAGGAAATGCTATGGGGGTGACTTCTATAGAAAAAGTGGAACTAGCCACATATCAATTGAAGGATGTTGCCCAAGTTGGGTTTACTCAATGGAAAAGAAATAGGCCAGTAAGAGCGGGTCTCATAGATTGGGAGGTGTTTAAGTAAGTATTCCTTGATAGGTTATTCCCCCGTGAGAATAGAGAAGTTAAGATGAAAGAGTTTATCAACCTTAGTCAAGGTAGCATGACTGTGCAAGAGTACTCTTTGAAATTTACCCTATTATCTAAGTATGATCCATTTTTGTTGTCCAATCCTAGGGATGAGATGAGTAGGTATGTGACGGGTGTGTCCGACATAGTTGAGGAAGAGTGTCGTACGACAATGCTCCATGATGACATGAATATATCTAGGCTTATGGTGTTTGCTCAACAAACTGAGGAGTTCAAAATTAAGAAAAAGAATAGGGAGATGAAGTGAACTAGGTCTGATAAGCATGGTCAACCAAGGTTTAAAAAGAGAGCTTCTAACCAAGATTCTTCAAGCACTCCTAGGGTTAACCAAGAGAAAGGTAATGAGTCTCCATTTCCTAAACCTACTTTCATCAATGGAAAAAAACACTTTGGGAAATGCCTAGCTGGTAAAAATGGGTGCTATGGTTGTGGAAAGAGTGATCATAAAGTTAAAAATTGCCCTACACTTTCGGCAAAGGGAATAGGTGCCAAGCAAGCTTCTAATGATGGTATGGTTCCTATTCCTCTAAATTATGGTCGTTTCTATGCACTTCGGTCTAGAGAGGACAAAGGAGCCCTTCCGGATGAAGGCACCGGTATGTGATAGTTCCTTATAGTTGTAAATGTTGTATTGAGGTTCCTATGTTATTTTCATGTTAGCCTTAGTATGGGTTTACTCCCAAGGGGGGGATGGTTTGGTTAGAAAGTAAGGTTGTTAAGAGTTCTGATATCCTTATCTCTTTCTTCTATTTCTATTCAAGCTTGAGACCAAGAGTTCCTTGTAGCTTGTTTCATGTTTTGGAGTCATGTGTGATTATGTGTTTCCATGCTCTCTTTTTGATATGCATGTTCTTGATGAATTCATGTTTAAATGATAAAATGAGTTTTTATGATTTATGTTCCTCATGTTGATGTGCATTTAGTAAGAGGTGTCTATATGCTTCATGAGGTGAATTGTTGAACATGCCTAAATGTGCTTTTTAGAATAATTGCATAAATTGCTTAATGATGTTATGGTGAGCATGATTTGAGTTGGAAAATGAAATTGCTCCAATGAAATGATAAATGTGGAAGTTTTCATGCATAATGGGTTTGTAGATGTAGTTCCTACTTCTTTGTGTTGCATTGAGTATGTTTTGAGATATAGTGGATGTTTCCTCCTAGTTTTGTGCATTGTTTATGATGTTTCAAGCATGATGGGTTGCTATTTTTGAGTCTTTATTTCCCTGAAGTGTTTAAAGTGTCATTCGAGGATGAATGTTTGCAAGGGGGAGATATTGTTACGACCCGGAAAACTAGTAGGTGAAACTAGATCCTAACAAGTGTGTTGTTGAGTTTGCTATGGGGTGTTATGTTGTAAAATGTCTTCCCGAGCTTAGGTTGATGTTTTTAGGGGTTAAACATCAAGGTACGACTCCCCAAGTAAAAACTAAGGGCCCTTGAGGAGGACCCTAAAGCCTAACCCAAAGGATGCCCCAAAACCCAAAGGCTGCCAAAACTTCTTGACCTACGGATGGGAACCCACGATCCGTGGGTGGACTCATGCCCCGTAGGTGGGGGTCATGGGTCGAGGCTTGACCTCCCATGATCCACCTATGTTCCAATAGAAAATCACGATTATCTAGCACTGCTTGTGGACCCACCCACGGTCCGTGGGTGGGGTTTCGTAGGTCATCACTAGAATCTGTCCAATTCGGCCAAATTGGGGGCAAAGTGGTAAACTCATAGGGTGGTGGTTAAATGTGTTAGGGGTTGGTTTATTTTGATTAATTAGATTTATTTAAGGCTTTTTAAAGTATTAAAAACCTTTTACAACTCATTATTCCCTAAACTCAAAAATAGAAACTACCTCTCCTCAAAATAATTCTCTCTCTAGAAACCACCATTGGAGAAGAATAAGTCAGGGTTTGAAGCTCAATATTTCATTTTTTTCTCTTAAATTTCGTGGATTTTCTTCAATCAAGGTATGTTAGTCTTCATCTTTGGATAAGTTCCATCCAAGGAGCCCTTCAAATTATGATTTCAAAGCTTCCAAATTCCCCCAAAACCTAGGGTTTCAATATAAGTCACGGGTTCAACTTCAAAACGTTTTCAATGATTATTTTATGGTGAATTATGAAATAATTAAGGAATTAATGTTTATTTATTATTGAAAGTCCCCTATGAATCCATGATTCCCCCAAAATACTAAATTGTGAATTATGATTTGGGATTGATTGATTATGGAAGCATATGAAGAGATAAAGTCTATAATGATTTAGTTTATTGATTTATGTCATTATTAAATGCCTAAATTGTAGTATTATAGGTATTTTGATGAATTGTCATTCGTGGCCTTTAAGGGCAAAGTATGCAGGATTAATGAATAATCATGATGTTATGTAAATGCTTTGTGATTTCCATGAAAGTAATGTGATCATGACTTCTATGCAATGGTGTTAATATTGAAAGGTTATTCTCAATTATGCACTTATGAATGATGATGGTAGAGGTGAAAGGTTTCTTCAATGTAATGTTGCATCTTGAATTGGTAGGCTTAGGGCATCCTCTTCTTGTATAACTAATGTATCTTTGATTAATGAAGTATGCTAATGATGTATCTTGGATAGGTAGGCTAATGGAACCCTTCCATGCATGTTAATAATGAACCTTAGGATCGGTAGGTTTATGGCACCCTTCCATAAATGATATTAATGAACTTTGGGATCGGTAAGCTTATGGCACCCTTCCATAAATGTTAATGATAAACCTTGAATTGGTAGGCTTATGGCACCCTATCATGAGGATTCAATGAGCTTTCCTAATAATGCACCTTGAATCAGTAGGCCTATGGCGCTCATTAATGTGTCAACTAATGTACCTTGAATCGGTAGGCTTATGGCGCCCTTTCATATGTTAATCAATGTACTTTGGGTCAGTAGGCCAATGGTATCCTCTCATGTGTAATAATGTTAATGTAATGAAATACTCTATGAGAATGGAAGCTAAGCACCGAGTGGATTTGGTAAGATGGAAGCTCTCCCCATGTTTAGGCCGGGTTTCAATGAACATCTTCCTTATCCCATAACTATGTGCCCACATAGGATATTAGCTAGTGGATCCACCTAAGTTAAAATGTTACCGATCCTACCTTAGGCAAGTAGACCAACCCTTTACGGTGTGGGACAGACACCGGATTCTATGAGTTGCTCACATGGTCTATGACGGTTAATGCTTATTCCCATCATGTGAGTTATGTGCTATGGTTACTTGATAGGTTCTATGAAGTGTGGGTGGTAGTATGGGATGCCATCTATGCATTGCACGAGAAGGCTTTGATAGGCTATGGTATATTTCTCTAAGGTCCGAATTTCTAAATTAAAAGATTGTGCTCCTAATGAAGTTAATGAGAAGGTTGACTTAAAGGCTTAGTGTAATGATAAATGCTTAACTTGGATTGTATTATGAGTTACTTTCCTTGTCATGACTTATGAAACGTATGTGTTTCTTATGCATGTGTATTGACTAAAGATGAATATGGATAATGGTAAGTTCATCTATGGTGGCTTCAAAGTGGTACTTAGTAGGAGTAGTAGTATGGGATGCTATTCTTACATTGCACAAAGTATAGCTTTGGGTTACTTAAGGTGAAGGTACTAATGTGTGGTAATGGCTTATATGTTGATTATGTTGTATCTTATGCCTTTTATACTAAAGTCCATGATTATTTATCAAATTGGCGTATGCATGGTTTTCAACCAAGATGTCATGTTTTAGCATGATTTTTGCATGGCTATCATACTTAGTACATTTTTGCATGATTTTTGTGTGCTAACCCATATTTCTTATATTTTTACTACAAAGTATAAGTTCCGGCATTTGAGATGATTCCTTCTAGTTGAAGCTTGGATTGAGTTCTTCCAAGGCTTGTGGTATGTCCTCATGGATCCGAGGACAAGTGTTTAATTGAAGTTTCATGTCTTTAATTGTATTAGATACTTTTTAGACTTTCTATTGTAATGGGCCGTGACACTATTTTGAGCCCTCGATTGTATTAGAGGGCCATGTGAGACTATGTCTAGACTTCCGTTGTTTTAAATAAAGTTTCTAGATTGTTTGGAGTTAAAGTTTTAAATTCTTCACTATTTCCTATGTTCTTATGTGTTGATGTACTATGAGGCTTGTATGAGACTTTTCAGAGTCTTGTACGCCGTGTTACGTCCGGGGTATAGGCTCGGGTCGTAAAACAATTTATATTTATGTTGACATAGATGAACATTATGTTGCCACAGTTGTACCTTTTGTTGACACAGATGAATCTTCTGTTGCCACAGATGAATCTTTTGTTTCAATATATGGGTAATATGTTACTACAGATGATCATTCTGTTGCTCTAACACATGGTGACATGTTCAAACATATAATAACTATGTTTGAATATGTACCAACATATAACTAATATGTTACAACATACGACACAAGATGAACAAAATGTTGGACAACTGAAGAAAACTAAATTTCTACAATCATATAAACAAAATGGTCACAAAAAGAAGAACAAAACCAACAAATATGACTCTTCACTAAACAACAACAAAAATGAATCTTCAGATATACATTTCCTAAAAATTAGGGTTTTTTTGGGTTTGTTGATTTTCTTTCAAAAACAAAAATAATAGGTACCATTACACCATTATTCAATTTTCACATGTATAGAAAGATTCCTTGTTCATTAACCTAAGAAAAGAACTTAGTATCAAGAGTTTGTTGTTCGAAATTGTAAAATCTTTCAAAAAAAAATGACTAACCCGTTTTAAGTCAAACACGACATTTACTTCAGAAAGAGAGAGAGTGTATGACAGTCATAGATGAGGAGGAAGATAATGGGGGATAATGATCGAATTTTCTAAGGAGGAGGAGGAGGAGGAAAAATAAGAGGAAGAAGAAGAAGAGGAGGAGGAGGAGGAGGAGGAGGAGGAAGAAGAAGAAGAAGAAGAGGAGGAGGAGAAGAAGAAGAAGAA
>JAJOOH010004182.1:0-41504 GCA_029582605.1 Solanum gracilifrons
TTTGTGATTCTTCAAATGACTTTGTGATTTCATTATTAGTACTTTCATCAAATTGTCTCTTACGAAATTCAGGTTCTATATTTACTCATATGCAATTTCCTTAGTAGAAATCATGACACTCATAGTATAGTTTTTTGTTAAAAAAAAACTACATATATAAGTAATTCTTTTTCTTAAAAATGGGGTCCTCCAGAAATATGAGGCCCCAAACGATCGTTTTAGTGGCGTAGGGGTTGAGACGAACTTGCATTTTTCACATTCACGAAGGGTGTTATTGTAAACAAATAGATTATTCTTAAAATATATTATTTTGAATACAACTAATCAAATGCTCAATAAATATAATTTGCATAACTTATTTCATCATAACTAATCTCATCATAACGTAAATTCAAACCAAACGAACTCCAAAGACTATACTTTTGCTATTTTAGAAATTTTAAACAACAAAAGCAGCAAAATCTTTGGGAAATCCATCTATAAATTCTACACAACCTCTAGCTAGGCAAGTACGAAACTCATTCATTCATACAGAAACTGAACAAAAATGGGGTCTACATAGAAATAATTTCTTTCCTTTTTTGGGAAAGCATTATTATTTGGACCTGTTTCACCGTGTACTGTTAAAATATTGTTAAAAAATCCTCGATTTAAATATAGCAAATTTAAGTAAAAAAAGAAGAAAACACCGTAGAAACTATAAAAAGAGAACAATAATAACAATAATAAAATAATGTGATAAATAATAATTGAAACAACATATGATGATAGATATATAAAAGGCATAGTATATATAAATATGCCCTTTAACTTGGTTTCAAATCACATTGATGCCCTTCAACTTTGGTGTGCACATGTAGACACTTAAACTTGTATAAAATTGAACAAATAGACACACATGTCCTACGTGGCATTTTTTGTCCTACGTGGTGTCCTACGTGTATTGTGTCATGTAGGACTCATGTGTTTACTTGTTCAACTTTATACAAGTTTAAGTGTCTACTTGTGCATATCCAAAGTTAGAGGACATAAACGTAAAATGAAGCCAAGTTAAAGAGCACTTTTATGTGTTATGCCTATATAAAATAAGTACTACTATAAGATTGCGATTAGTATTATGACAGACATCAACAATTCTAAATTTTCGAAAAGATAGACAACACTCCATTACCTTCTAATTTTTTACCCTAATACACAAAAAATTATTTACACAATTTTCACTCACAAAAATCTAAAAGTGACTCTGACATATATTCATGTTCAAATACAACTTTAATTTGTAAAAATTATATTTAACTAAAAAGAAATTCACTTTTTTTCTTCAAATTTTACATTTTTTATGTCCAAGCGCCGCTTTTAGTATTATTCTTTGGAATAGATTATTGAAAGAACCATTTTAGACCAATGGGCTATAGGGTTAAAGGCTTGATTGTGGTCCACTCTTATGTAAATATGTCCATAACCTTGTAGCTATTTAGTATATTTTTCTTTGAATATTAGTAGGTTATCCTCAATTCTTTATCATACTTAATTTATAGGGTACGATTGGTGTAACCGTCCCACTAAGCAAAAGGCAAAATTTGGTAATATTGCAAAATTTCAGTGCAAGGTACTAGTTGGTAAATATTTTATGTGATATCTCATTTGAATACTGTTATTTAATTTATACTTATTTTTTTACATGTTTATCTGCTTTGGAATGATTTGAGATATATTTTGTTTGAAATTTTAGAAAATTCTTATTAAAGTTTAGACAATAATGACTAATTCAACTCCATATGACTGAAGTTCAAACAAAAATAGTTGAACCTCAATCAAATCTGTTTGAAAGTTTAAACAAAAGTAATTGAGCTTCAACCCTATAAAATTTTAGGCATATATCTGAAATGAAAATGTTTCAAAGTGAATAAACTTGTAAATTTTTACACACTATGAATATATGATTTAAATAGGTTCCCAAATTGAATATCTATGTTCCATCATAAAGTGATATTGATTTTGTATGAATGTATAATTTTCATATGAATATATAGTTCAAAAAAGTAGGAAAGTGTGGTTGCATTAGAGACGCCTAGCAAGCAGGCACACACATACATCAATAACTATTTATGGTCCTATCTACCACTTATTGGGGGTAATTGGATTGGCCCTAAAAAGTAGCCCCAAAATAAATAAATTATTTGTTGATATGTTTAGTACAGTAATATTTTTAGTTTTATTTTCATATATTTATTTAAATTTTAAATAAGTGGAAACCATAATTGTTAGAAGTGTCTAGTGAAAAATCTTATTATCCATCTCGTCGATAAATTATATCGTTTATATAAAATTACAATTATTTTTATAGGCATATAGTAAATGTTAAATTATCTTTAGCTTCTTCGTTTGTATGTTTACTTTTTATATTTTGCATCAGGATCAAACGGTTAGATATAATTGTCATGATGCATTGTCTACATTGATTTTTGTCATAATTACTTCAATTATTTGATGCATCAACAAAGTCCCGAAACTCTACTATATGCTCCCCCTTAGACCTTGCGGCCATTTAATTTTGGAATTTAGAAGTTCGATGGAAATATATTTGTCAAGATCAAGTTTTTACTATCATGCCAAAAATTATAGTTGATAATTGATAATAAGGACACAATTTATTTTTTTAACTAAGTCCATCAAAAAAGGATGGAGTTTGATCATGATCATCCAACTCGAGCCACACCATCCCCCTCGTGGACTTCCATAGGCAGGATATGACGTTATCAAACAATATCAATTTTAATTTTTATGTACGTTTAGAATATTACCTTGGCCATATCTGTTTGACTTGCTAGTTGCTATAGAATTTTTATTTATTTATTTCTCTATTATTGTGATATATGGACCCAACTATAAGTCTGCAATTTGCCAGGAAAAAGTACTTCAGTTGTCACATAATAGTAAGGAGAAAACGTACTTTTCTGTGTGTGTAAAGAAGACTTTGATGGAAACAAAATTGTTGGGTTTTTCAAATGCATATGATGTATCAGAAGGCAATTCATTCATAAATTGAAGGCATAATATATTAACATGATTATTAACTTGGTTCCAGCTTATAATTATGACCTGTAATTTTGAATATGTACAGGTAGACACTTAAATTTGTATAAAATTGAACAAATAGACACATTCATCCTACATAACAATTTTGTGTCATATGTGGCGTCATACGCGTATTATGCCGGATATGTGTATATGATTATTCAATTTTATACAAGCTTGTGCACACTCAAAGTTGGAGGGCATAAATGTTAGCTAAAACTAAATTAAAAGACATATTTATGTATTATACCGAAATTAAACATCAAATTCTGAGGGAAACCTGCAATCATAGTGAACTTATTTGACCATTATTATTTATTTGTTTCGATCTTTCTGACATGACTATAAATTCAAAGTTTTAATATAATGTTATAATTCGAGTATCTAAATAGTTTTTTTGGATAAATAAGATGTGAAACATGTAACTTTCAAATTTATCAGTTGCTCCACCTGAAACAGGCTCCAGACTTGGCCCATTTTTCTTTGCAATTATGGGCTAAGATTGTAATCCATAGCCCATAAGATAAAACCTCTTGAGTTTGGCCCCAATTGATTGGTGAGTTAATTACCAAGTTTATGCAGCTGAAATTGGTTTTAGTAGCCCGAATTGGCCATGGCTAGGTCCAACTCAATTTTTTCTAGGGCCTCATTTGTTTTTTCCCTTAAAATTTAGACGATTGAATCTAAATGCACATCTGAATAATTATAATATTGTCTTTAGATCTGAACACTAAATGATTAGGATTGTTTATTTATAATTTATTCATATGTATATAGTAAAGATATAATTCAAATACAAATTAATTAAATATTAGTTAATAAAGTTAAATCATTATTGATTTTTAAAAATGAAACTCTTATGCTTGCTATGATGGTGGAGAAAGTTTGTCGTGATGACGGTGATAGTGATACTTGTTGCTAGTGGCTAGTAATAATGATGGTGATAGTTATCACAGTGTAGGTTGATGGTGTTGTAGATTATACACTTATTATTTGTAAATTATGTATAAATATAATACAATTATTATCTAAATTTTAAGTGATTGGATAAGTAATTATTTAAATTTAATTCTTGTTATTGCTAATGTCGGAAAAAGAAGAACAATTGTCAGACCGAAAGCGTGGTGAAATAGGATTGCTTCAAAACAAGTAATTGCACATTCGATTCTTTCTTTAAAAGGAAAATGCATACTTTCAAATGTTGTTTAAATGTAAAAATTAAACAAATAAAATTTAGATGGATTTGGAGTAATTTGGTTAGAGAAGAGTCTTGGAGCAATCATAAATGTAATTTATAAAAATTATGCAATCTATTGATGGCATTATTGACTAATATTTGCGTAGGCAACTAGCATAACACTTTTTTTAGGGGTCATTTAGCAGAGTATATTAATAAAATAATGTATGTATTAATTGTATATATTATTAATATTTTGTTTGATTTTTTTTTTTAGCCTACTCATAGTTAATATACATACACTCTATTGTGTATTACTAATATGATATATTTCTATGTATTAGTAATATAAAGGATTTCAATACATGTATTAAATTGATTAATGACATAGTTATCATACAAATTCCTATCAAGACATTTCTCATTTTTCAAAGCTAAAAATTTGTAATCTATAGAGGGTATCTTTGTAAACACACATTTTTATATAAATTTCCCGTAATGTATTTTATTTCTAATACATCGTATTATATTAAAACATACTAATACTCAACTTGATTTTTATATCCCTTATGTTGTTTGGTATGAATACATAAGAATAATACTGTATATGATATGGAGTATTAATAATGCTGAGATTAGTTACGATGACATTTTTAATTATTTGTAATCAATCTTTTCTCTAGATTGTCCTGTTACTTCAACTAAAGGAAAAAAAGAAGAAAGAGGGCGTGTAAAAAGGACAAACAATATGCACTTTGTCTCCACTTCTCCATTTCATTTTCATCCTTTTTAAACCCCCATTAATGTGGTTCTTGAACTTGAACCGGGTTTAATCAAATGAACCCAAATACTCCACCATTGCCAATGGCGTGGACTAACTCAAACGAAACAACTCATATTCACCCAAGAACTCATCATCTCTTTCACTTATCATTCTATTGGGGAAGAAATACTCTCTTTCTTTTCCCAAATTGGCCTGGAAATAGCAGAGGAATGTACGGTTTGGGTTTGATTTTTGTCTTTGTTTTGGCTATTCTTGTTGAGTTTTTCTCAAATTTGAAGTTAGTTAAACCGGGTTCGAACCGGGTTGCAGCGGTTTTCTTCCAAGCCGGAGTACAAGCGGTTCGAGCCGGGTTTGCTTATATGGTTATGCTTGCTGTTATGTCTTATAATGGTGGAGTTTTTCTTGCGGCAATTTTGGGCCATGCAGTTGGTTATGTGGTTTTTCGAAGCCCAATTTTCAAAAAAGATATGGATAGATGATAATCGGGTCGGGTTTTTTGGAGCCCAATTTCTGTTTTTTATTTCTAGTTTCTTGATTGGTTTTGCCTGATTGAGTGCATATTTTTATAATAAATATTATCAGTATTGGATTCTTAATAAAAAAGATATATTTTTGAAGGATTTAACACGCATTTTAGTACTTCAATTTGGTAATCATGGGGTTTGGCATGGTTTTGAAGAGAGAATATATTTGAGAATAAGGATCACTTTCTATTGACTTGCCTAAAAAAGGGAAATTTTTCAAAATGTCAATATTTTGACATTTAATAGGACTCCTTAGCTACACTTTTAATATTTATTTAAAATGTTAATATTTTTAGTTTGTTATGTATTTGATTTATTTGTTTGATTTAAAAGAATACAATTATTTAATAGTAACATAAAAGAGAAAAATTTTATTATGTTTTCTTTGTAATTGTATACCAATAATTTTTACATTTTGTGTACTTACTTTATCATTCAAACTAAAATTAGTATATTACTTTCATAATGAAAACTAAAATTGTATTCAAGTGAAATTGTAAACATGATTGTATCTCAATACAATCCAATCACATATGAATATGATTTATGAAATGATACAAGATTCTGGAAAAAAAAATAGCATGCATGGTGGAAATAATACAATTTGTTGAGAAATAATACAATATTTCAAAAAAATAAAATACAAATCAATTATGAAAGAAATAGGGATACAAGATTCTGACAAAAAAAAGGCATACGTAGTGAAAATAATACAATCTATTGAGGTCGATACAATATTCTAAAAAGAATACAAATTAACTATGAAAAAAAATAGAATACAAGCTTAAGAAATACAAATTTAATTTGGCATACCTGTTGGAATGACTACAAACTAAAAAAGAAATACAATGTTCTTAATACAAATACAAATGTTGAGTAAAAGAAAAATAATTGACAAACAAAATTAATATGAATACAATCATGGTATGAATACAATTTTTACAACCTTCTTCTCTGACTCTCTCTTTCTTCTTCTTCTTCGTTTGCTATGTTTCTGTTTTTTTTTTTGTTTTTTGTTCACCAAATTCAAATTTGAAAATCCGTATTCACTTGTGGATAAGTAACCCTATAAGAAAAATTTGAAATTATTAAAAATGAATGTATAGAAAGTCAAATAATATATGATGTATAAATGTCAATGTAGATTTCTACAATCTACTAAATCTCAAATATGAAAATAAAATTACAAAAAAATCGAACAAAATTGCTTAAAAGACGAAAAATTTGAAATACATAAAAGAGGATAATCTCACAAAATACTTGGTGAATATGAAAACAAACTCACAAAAAAATCAAACAATACTGATTAAAAGACGGAAAATTCGAAATACAAAATACTTGGTGAATATGAAAACAAAATCACAAGAAACTTCACAAAATACTTGTTGACTTCGAATTTACTTTATCAATGGGTGAATAATCTTTTGAATTAAATTATGAGATTTTTTAAACAAAGTGTAGGAAATTTGAAGAGTTGATTTTTTTGAACAAAGAAAGGAGATAACAATGGTGAAAAAAGAGAAGAGAGAGAAAGGAGTGATTTTGGGTAAAACCTAGAGAGAGAGTAAGTGAGTGATGAATTTTTATTTTTTTTACTAGATAGTGAAATAAATAATGGCCTAATTTGAGAAATAAAAGGAAAGAAGATTAATTACATTAGAATTCAATTTATTTTTTAAAATATTGACATATTAACATTTTTAATAATTATTTTAAAGTGTAAATATTTTTAATAATTATGTTAATGATTGTGACTAGCTTGCTAATTTTTCCTAATAAAGGGAAAATATACTAAAAAACACCCATTGTGAAAACAATCTTCCTTCGTAGTGGTAAAACACCCTTTTGCACCAACAAGATTGTGGTGGAGTGAAAAATATTCGTTCATCTTTAATTAGAGGTTTTCGGTTTAAGTCATTTTGTATAGAAAGTCGCTTTTGTTAGAGAACGCTTTACTATCGAATGTGAGATTTTTCGGCACAAAATCCGAACAGAGTGTGAAAATGTGAGACAAACACCCTTTTGCAAAAGGAAGCTAATAGTAATACATACCAGCTATGTTTGCTTGGATCCTCAAAATGATGTCAATATTGGTGAATATTTTGAAGGATCCTACATATATGACATATGTAATATAGTACTATTTAAGAATTCGAGCAACATAGCATATTAGACATTTTGAAGGATCCGACACATGACATATCTAACATAATATTTTTTAAGAGCTCGAACAATATAGCATATTAGACATCTTATTAGAGCTCCTTATAAGAGCTATACTTTTCAAGATAAGTAAATAAATATTCATGATTGTGATGACTATCATTGCCAATTATGCTTCTATCCTTGCAAGATAATCTCCTAATAAAAAATATTAGAGAAAAATTATGGCAATTAGCTCTTTAATTAGTGATCTTATAGAAGTACAAGTTACTCTTCATGATTGTGATAGCCAATTATGCTTCTAAATTACTACTCCACTTCATTACTTTATCTTCCTCTTGCTATTTATAATTCACCTCAGTTCTAATTAAGTTCCCATAACAACATATTTAAGAAACAAAGTTATGTTTTCAACCAATTACTCTGTTTCTTCGAAATCGCGAAGTTATTTCATTACTAATGCAAATACAAGCAAAACACAATCATCATTAAGTTCAAGTTATTGGATTTCTTACACAAAAACACAATTTCCAGGATGGTCTGATTGTGAAATGACTAAAGGGGGCTGTTTGTTTCCTGTCTGTTTGATTTTCTTGATGGCATTTATGTCTGAATTCTGTTCTTTGTACAGTTTTAGTACTAAGAAACAACAGAGAGGGCTTAAAGTGTTGTTACAAGAATCTGGATTTCATGGACTTAGAATGTTTATGACTTATTTGGTTGTTGTGTTTATTGTTACTACAGATTTTAGGTTTTTTCTGGTGGCTGTTGTTGGTCATGCAGCAGGGAGATTTCTTTGTAAGGTTTATCAATTTCATACTGATCAAGAAATGAGCATTGAATTACCATCTGAGTTGGTAATTAAAGTGTGACCGATCGGTGGTGGGGTCAGGACTTTCATTAAGAGTGTTCAGAATATGAAGAAGTTGAGGAAAGTCAACATATGTTATGTAAACATAAAAATAGTTTTACCCTTTGTGTAATGTTTTGTGAATGAAGTTTTGATGAATCCCTTATTCCCATCTGGCTTTGGACTGATAAATTTTATGAAGTTCAGTTATATGAAAACTTGTATACTATTTATTTTCTTTGTTGGCTTCATTTTAATCATATGAATCCACATAACTACTTCATCTATTTTAGTTTATGTGATACTATAATTGTTTTTTTTAATATATAAAACTCAAATATGAAATGAAGGGATTACAATTTTACACATGTCCAAAAAACATTCAAATCTCAACTATTATTTCAGGTTACTTTAGATTGAAGATTTGTCTGGGATCCATAGCAAAATCAAACTATATATTTTCTAAATTCTAATGTCAAAGCCCAAAAGTACTACAGGATCAAAAGTGTAATTGAGGGCAAAGTTAATCAATTTCCAATTGTATGAAGGCAAATTTGTACTCCCTTCGTCTATTTTTACTTGTCCATGTATAATTTGGTACACTCCTTAAAAAATAATGAAAATAAAATTTATCACCCGTAGTTATTACTCATCTCACTCTTTGAAATAAGGGAAAATGGTTTGATACACCTCTGAACTTTGTTATTTAATAGTGATATTACCCCTTGTTATGAAAATTGAAACTGACTCATATATACCCCAACTGGCTACTGCTATATAAATGACTTACATATATCATTTTCCTTTAAAGGAAGTGAAAAAATTAATTTTAATTAAATGTTTTAATTATTTTATATATATATTCCATATGGGTATATTTAATTCTCCTCACACGTAATTTTTTTACTTTTTATTTTATTTCAATGACTAATTTAAATTTATTATTTTGATAGTCAAATTTATTTATGTTTCACTAATTTTCTTGTAAAATTTATTATAGATTACCTTTTTTTTTCAAATACAAAAATTAAATTATAATATTGCCGAAAAATAATTTTAAATTATAATATAGCCATAAAAAATAGTTTTAAATTTTTTTTCTTTACATTAAAGAATGAAAGAAAAAAATAAAATAAGAATAAGAAACTCAAATAATGATAATCAAAGAAGTCAAAAAAACAATTTATGTATGAAAAAGATTAAAATATACCTTAAACTTTGTTAGAAGGATCATCTATGAACCAACGATAGGGACATATATGAGCCGTTTGTATAACGGTAAGGATATATATGAGTCACTTTCATAACAAGGGCATATTAGCTCTAAATGACAAAGTTAAGGGGTATATCGAGCTCTTCACCCTTGAAATAATTGAAATAATGAATATTGAATAGTAAAAATAAAATAGATATAAAATGATAAATTATACTATCTTGTATTTTATATTGAATAAATAAATAAATAAAATATGTGAATTAAGAGACTTATTTCACTATTTCAATTTATGTGATACATTTTTTTTAGTCAGTTCAAAATAAACTACACATATTTATTTTTAGTAACAAAATCCATGTGTTAAAATGTTATATCGACTAAACTTAAAAAGTTTTTCAATATTTTTTTTTAAAGTCAATATCAAATTAAATAACATCAGATAAATTGAAATGGAGAAAGTGTCATTTTTCAAATTTTAAAAAACATGAAACGTTGGAAAAAGGAAAAGTCAAGTATGGTGCATCTTAAATACCAAAGAGTCTTGTTTACACTTACACATCCGTCCTATATGGGCAACATTCTACGAAGCATTATAATGTTACACATTTCTCCATAAATGACCGCTATTTAGTGCTTCACATATACTCTTTCCCCATTTTTTTTATATTTTAATCACAATCCAAAATAACAGCTAAGCTTTTTTATTACTTAAACCAAGAACCAAATGAAGGTTAATGGACAATCATTACAGCCAAAGTGCCACCCTAATAAAGTCCATTTATCTAATTTGAAATCGCGCCGAAAAATCTTGTTTTCTTTAAAATAAAATATTGTCTATCTAAAAAATATGTATGATACTCTTATCATTCAAATTCGAAATCTTTTCATTTGAATGGGATGTGAAAGAGAAGATCTTTAGGGCATGTTTGGGTCCCTAATATCTTTGACCATAACATTACAAAAACTCATCAAAGGAAAAAATAAAAAAGATAAGAAGAGTATGAAAAAAGCCCTATATTGAGCACTTTTTTCTTCCACAAGGAACTAAAGTGGTTCAATACACTTTCACAATATTCAATGTAGAGTTGCACATTTCCCTACTAACTCACCCTTTTTTGCTATTGGACTCTTTTTATCAGAAGAGAAGAATTGCTCGAATGATAACGTGAAAAGAAACATACAGAGGAAGGGAAAGAAAAAGAAATTAGATGAAAACTTATGCAAAATTTCATTTTAATTAGGTTTCTTTTTGTTTTCATCTCGTGACTGTCCCCAAGAGACTCAAAATTAAAATCCAACTAAATTCAAATTCACATCAAAATAATTTAAAACACTCCCCTAACAAAAACAACTCTGTATACGAAGGAACTCAAATCTAAACCTCTGATTAAAACAAAGGAATACTTACCACTCCAGCACACCTTTCTTGGTGTCCAATACCCACAATTTTTATCTCAATAATATTAACAATAAGCAATAATGAATATACATTCATAATACTAACCTTTAATAATGCAAAAAAAGTACTTAAAAGAGGCAAATGGACATAAAACAGAAGGCTAAATGGTATACTTATTGATAGATTCCCATTACATTTGCTGATAAACCAAAAAAAAGAAAATTAGACTGTATTTCAAGTATTCCACAACCAAAACAAGACACAGTCAACTTTCTCCCCCATTTCTTGATTGACTAAACAAGTTTATTTTTGTCATATACTAGTATAATCTAATCTTAATCCAAAACAAAACAGAACCTAAAAATCTACTAAACCCCCTTTTTTTCTTCTTCTTGAATCTAGAGCCTTGTCTGCTACTACCCCCTAAATTCTTCTTCTTACCTTCTTACTATAAAATTAGTTTATCATAAAACCCTAATTACTAACCCCAAATACCCATTCCTTTTTCAACTAAACAAACAAATCTTCCCAAAATCTTCACCCTACCAAAAACAAGTTTTTTCTTCTTTTCTGAGTCAGTTTCTCAGTAAGTCCACTCCTGAGGAAGTTGAAGTTCTTGGGACATTGCTGCTACTGGTGCCTGACTTTTTAAATTTCGCCATTGTTGTTCTCCCATGTTATTACTAATATTCCGGTACTTCAAAACCACACCTATACAAAAAAAATAAAAGATTTTAATAAATCTGCGATGACAAAAAAAAAGAATAGATTTTGAATACTAATACTGTTATTTGTTTACCATTACTGCATCTGGGTTGAACCTGAGGCTGCAAATTCAGAGCTTGGACCACTCTGTCTGGCAGAAGAACTGTGGAGCAACCTGGTAAATTGACAAACACATAAGCACCACAGAAGATAATCATAAAGAAGAAAATAACATGAGATTGAGAACAGAGCCAAAATTATTATACTGTACGAGATTTGTGTGAAACGATTTGAATCTTTCTTTACAGTTCATTTTCCACTAAAAAACAAAGGAGCAAAAGTCCAAAATTACAGTAACATTTTCACTATCAGTTTCAAGAAAGCAAAATTAATAAAATATAACGGATAAGAAGAAAAACCCACTGGTTAAATCACTGCAAAATAGCCAACGTATGCATATGGATTTGGTTATGCTAATTTGAAATTGAGTTCAGAAAACAGGGGAGAAGAAAAAGAAAAGGTTACCTGGTTTCTTGCGAGTTTCAGTTTGAGTTCCAACTCTTCTGGGAATGAAAACCCCTGTTCCAGCACATTCTCTTTTGGGTCCAGGATTTCCCAAGATAACAGCACGCATGCCGGAGCCAGACTGAGGTAGCGGTGGTGGTGAGGGTTTCTGTTGGTGGTCGTGGTGAGATTGTTGTAGAGCAGGCCAAGCACCAGACATTGCCATGTTCAAAGGCCTCTCAGCTCCATTTCTGTCCCTCCCATGAATACCCTGATTCTGGTGGCTCTGCCTCAACTGGTACTGCCAAAATCCTTCTTTTTCTGGACCCAACACTACTTGCCTTTGTTCCATTATCTGTTGTTGCTTCAAACGCTGAAACTGCACTTCCACAGACATAAATAATCAATAAATTTTGAAGAACAAAAATAAAAGAGGGAAGTGAAGACTACACTAAATTGAAGCTTACTTGAGCCATTTTAAACTGCTGGTACGAGAGTGGTGGCTGATTAGAGTAAAACGAGCCAAGATTAGGTTTAGACATTTTTGGGTCTACATAGACTGGACTTGTCTTCCTTGGAGGAGCCCAAATTCCAACCTGTTCCTCCATTTTCTTCATTCTTGCAACCTCACCAACAGCAGCATACAGTAAATCCACAGTCCCCTTCCTCCCCTGCACTTCCGTCGGAGAACAAACCTGAAAAGGGCTGTTTGGGCTTTCACTTTGTAACCCCTGTTTAGACCCAAGCACACCACATAAAGTTGACTGAGGAGAACTCGACAATTTATAAACCTACAGAAAACAAAAAAGAAGAAAACCCCCCCAATCTCTAAATTAATCAATGAAGAACTAGCAGACAAAATAAAACGAATAACAACAAACAAAAAAAGTAGAAATACCTTGCGGTTTTCCAGAGTGGACTGAGCCATTTGTCGAGTTAACTCAGTGATATAGTCTTCTTCATCACTCTCCGTCTCAGTCGAACCAACAACGGACTCCACCGGCGAACTCAGATCCGATTGAGGACCAAACATGTTAAACCCATATGAAAACTCATTCTGAAAATCACACCCAAAGTACCTCTTTCTTTCATTTCCCACTCCTTTACTGTTCCCCTTAAACCCCATAAAAACATCATCGCCGGTCAGAAACTCCCGCGGCAGCCAAAACTCACACTCCTTCGACTCTTCCCCCATCTCAAAACCAACAGAAACTCAAAAAAAGAGCTTTGAAAATGAAACTTCAGAGCTTCAAAGTTCAGCTTTAATGGTGGAAAGGAGGAATGACTAGCGGAGACAGTTGATATTTATATAAATTCAAAAAAATAAAAATACAGATAATGTGTGGGGTTTTAAATTTAAAACAAAATAAAATTTATTCTTCACTTGCGTTGTCGGCGATTGAGTTACACGCGATCGCCGATTTGGGGCCCAGTAAATAAGCACGTCTGCCACGTCAGAGTAGTGGTGGACCCCACGTAATGGGAAGTGGGAAGACTATAGTTACTTTTTTTTTCCTTTTTTAATTAAGGAATATTTACCTGAAAATATTATGGAATTAATTAATTAAAATAATTAAGATGTTAATTAATATTTTAGTTGAGTTTAATCGTAAAGAGATTATTGTAATCTAATGATAACGTGTTGGCGCCTTTGTGATTTGGCATAATGGGTGGCAGCACACGGATTGTCCTCATCCACTAATTCCTTTGTTGTAGTGCTTCGTGCTCTGCATGAATTAATGATATTTTTAATTACTATTTTATAGGTAATTTTTTATTATATAATTTATCAATTTGTAGTAAAGGTGATCTTTCGATTCCATTTGTTGATTATTGATTTATAGATATACTAAATTTATTATAAAATTATAAAGATATTAGCTTATCGATTGGCTTATCAACTATTGATTGTTATCGGTTTATAATTAAAATTTGATATCAAAAAAATCAGTAAAAATTACTTAGAAGCACAGTGACAAACCAATTGAACCATGCACATTAATTGATAAATTGTATCTTACTTGATAACAAATACAAACACATTGTAGAATAATTTATAGTTTAAGATAGTTAAAAATAAAATTATGAAACTAAACTCTCTAAGTCAGGTATTTTATATATTAAATGATTTAAATATAATTATTCAATTTATTATCGGGTTACTAGTTAATCTATTAAAAACCTCAAATCATTAAAAACTGATAATCCGCCAATCGAAAAATAAAAAATGTTATCAAAACTACTAAATGAATAACTCATTATAATAAACCAATAATATTTATTATGCATTGAACAATCATAGTATCGACATTGAAACTTAATTAATTTAAATTTATAGTGCGTAAGACTTTATTCGATAGAAAAAGTTTTTTATAAAAAAATAATGAGGAACTTTCGCATATAGCCACTCAAAATAGCTTAATTACGCTTCATAACTATAGTTTGCTAATTACAATTCGTAGCTACACGTTATAGGGAGGAGAGTGGTGAGTGAAACTGGGAGAGGGAGAGAGGGCAGAGAGTAGGAGAGGTGAATTGTATATATGTATATCGATTAGATAATTGTATATTATACATTTATGTATTTGTATATTCTGGCGAGAGAGATTGGGAGAGGGAGGAGAGAGGCGATCGAGAGAGAACAATAATTTGTATAATTCGCATCTCGTTTGTATAATTCGCGAGTACGTTTGTGTAGTTGAGTAATATAAAATCTGAAACTATACAAATATAATAAAACTCAAAATAACGAATTGATACAAACATAAACATATGAACTTTAAACAATTATACAAATTACATTATATAAATTAGGGAGAAAGGACAAACATACCCCCAAACTATCATAAATGGTATGCAGATACCCTCCGTCATACTTTTGGGACATTGGTGTCCCTGCCATAAAAAAACTAGAGCATATATACCCTTTATACTAACGGACATACACGTGTCATAATCTTATCCACCGACCCGACATTTATTAAATATCGGATCGACGTATAAGATTGTGCCACGTGTTCCTATTTAGTCTCCCGTTAGAGTGAATGACATATATGTTATAGTTTTTGGACAACAGGGGAACCAATGTCCCAAAAGTATGACAGAGGGTATCTGCATACCATTTACGATAGTTTGGGGTATGTTTGTCCTTTCTCCCTAATTTATATATAATGTAATTTGTATAATTGTTTAAAGTTCATAGTTCGAGGGTATATTTGTCATTTTTCCCTATAAATTATATTATTCAAAATCCGAAAACTACATATTTATACAAGCTTTAAAAAGTTATACACAAAAAGATTGAATGTATATGATGACAAAAGTGAAAACCAAAGGAAATCATCGTCATATACAAATACAAACCATCATATACAAATACAAATCAAACAAAGAATTGTTAGTTGCGAATTATACATATACAAACGTGGTAAATTATACAAACTCAAAGTCAAACCGCTTAATAAATGGTTAATATTAATCGCAAGTGATAATAATAACAAACTATGACTATGATGAATAATTAAAGAGTATAAATTTGTTTAACCACATAATTTTTCTAATAATAATTTACACTCAAGACTTAAACCTGAGAACGGAAGAACAATTTTATTCCCTCGCCACATTCTTTGGTGGTAAAGTGACATTCTCACTCTGTTCTGAACTCATAATTTATGTAATCTATTTTTATTTATCAATAGTTAATTTGTTTAATTTTTAAATTTAAAATGAAGTAAAAATAAAACATGATGATATAAATCGAATTGGAGAGAGTATTTACAAGTAGGGAAATAGGAGACAGGGTCAGAGTGCATATGTTTAAAGCCTGTAACTTAATGAGCTCATTAAAAGATCTGCCTGCACAAAAATCTCTTGATTTTACTCCCACATATATACTTCACAATCATCAATATAATAAAATTGTTAATCTCTATTTTATTTTATTTTTCTTATCTTTCAATTTTAAGGTTTTTTAAAAATAAATAAATTAAAACAATAAATAAATAAAAATTGAATTTTAAAAAATAAATTTTTGATATAATTATAATTAATTAAGTGAAATCTCAAAGATATCAATTTAAGATTAATAAAAAAGTAAAATACAATAAATTAAAACACATAAAAATTGAATTTAAAAAAAATATTTTTTTGAGATAATTATAATTAATTAGGTGACATCTTTAGAATATCAATTTAATTTATAATAGACCAGAATTAGATTTCGCATAAATGCTAGTATACCTCCAAATAAATCATTATTTTCTTTAAATCAATTCCATATGATATCTACTAAATTCTGAATAAGAAATATAATAAAAATGTCTTTATCTAATTTGAAGGGAAAATTAATTCATGCAATACTTAATTCTTGAATATTTAATGTAACATAGACACAAGAGAGAAAATTTAGACTCATGATTTATTTTTATTTTTTTCATTAAAAAGTATGTTGTCTAACGGTATCTCCAACTCAATCCTCTATTTTACTCTCTAAATATAGAGTTCTCTATTTTTTCAGATAACCAACTCCAACCCAATTCTCTATTTTACTCTCTAAAAATGAATTTTTTTCTCTCTCCTCAATATTATATTATTATTTCTATTTCATTCTTATTTTCTTATTTCATAATATAAATCCTTTTTTTCCCCAAATAATTACTTTATATAATTTTTAATGTGATATGAAATTATATTTTATTCTAAATTTTTAAATAACATAATTGCAAGAAAATATAATATAATACATAAAATTAGGAGACAAATTCAAATAAAAGTGACATACAATTACATAAACACTCAATTTTAAAAATTATTACGTTGCTCCCATAAATGCTCTATTAATGCATTACGGAGTTCAAAATGAGCATTTTTTGTCATTAATTTTTTTATGTCAAGCTAAAAATTGTTCAAACCGAAGATTTTCATCTATCACCATTTCTATAGTTGGAGTTGGAGCTTCTACAACATCTTAAATTGGTGCATTGAGATCATGTTCATCCTCAATTATCATGTTGTGCAATATAATACATGTAGTCATTATATCATGTAGCACGTATCGTGATCTTTAATGCCAACATTCTCAACACAGCGGTAATTTTTTGCAAAGTAATCAAAATATACCCAGCGCATCAATGGGTTGTTCGAAGTACGTGTCGTGATCTTTAATTGCATCAACGATACGAATAAACAAATTGCGGGACATTGGATAACGACGACGAAATATTGCATCATTAAAGTGTGGTGTGGCTGAAAAATAATCACGAAATAAATTATCATCAGCTGTCTCACGATCACGATTGATTACCACATGACCTGGAATGGAGCCACCTATGAAAACTTCATTAGTATGATTTTGTAGAATTTGTTGGAACATGTAGTTGTTCATACATAGATGATTTATTAAATTATCATGATATTTTGTACTAGGAAAAAATTTCAAATCTAACGAAGATGATGACGAAGAGGAAAAATCTTCATCATTATTATTAGAACAATCTCCAAGATTGAAATTCATTTTCAAAGGACAAACCAAATTACTTGAATATGTTTTGAAATGAAATGAATGTGCATACTTCAAGTGGTAAATGGTGTTCATTATATAATGAGTAATGTTTTAGCTAAAAAATATTAAATGTACTGATGAGAATCTCATCCAACAGTTTATAATAAGATGAAATCCATCTAATGGTGAATATGAAGATTACATTTTTAAATGATTGTTGTGATCAATTATGTATTGTATTTTATCTTGTATTTAAATTATTATGTTATGTATTATATTGTATTGTTATCTTGTATTTAAATTATTATGTTATGTATTGTATTGTTATCTTGTATTTAAATTATCATATCATGTATTGTATTTTTAAATTAATTTTTTTCATCTTGCCATTTTAATTTTGCGTATTCTTTATAATTAAAATTAATAATAAAATAAAATTTTATTATTCACGAAAATTAGAAAAAAAATAAAATACTATTAATTTGAAATGAATATAGTATATATTAAATAATATTTTTTAAAATATTATATTACATTTAAAAAAGAATTATGAATATTAGATATTTAATTAATGGAATTATATGTAAAATAATATGTTAATTAGAAAGTAAATAGAAATAATAATAAAATAATAAAAAAGTGAAATATAGAGTGTGAATAGTAGTTCTCCAAATTTGGAGAATTACTATTCACCTCTCTAGATTTGAAGAATAGAGGGTGATTTGGAGGTGGGTTAGAGTGCTCATTCTCTATTTTACTCTCCAAATATAGAGAATGGAGAGTAAAATAGAGGTGGGTTGGAGATGGTCTAAGCAAAGAACATTATTTTCATATCTTCACTTGCATGTTAAAACAAGTCATACAATTACCAACCAGAGTTCTGGTGGACTGGTAAGTACTCTTTCATCCTTAATTAAGAGATTTCGGGTTCAAGTCCCCTTGGGTACGGAATCGTCTTTGTTAGGAAGCGTTTTACCCCCAAAGTGAGACCTTCTGACCAGAGGCGTATCCAGGATTTTCGCAAGATGGGTGCACAATTACAAAAAAATGTATCTTAAATATAAATGTTTTTTTGGTAAGTAAACATTTTATTTACCAAGTGAACGTTACAAAGCAAAAATTAGCCGGTATGGATATAAGCTCCATCCTTGCTAAACCAACATTTCATATCTGCTAGCTATGTCTATAGATAATTATTCAAATTGCATAATCTAGTAGCTATTCTAGGACACCTTATACCTCTCCCATGAATGTCTTGAATTATCTGTCTGATCAAGAAACCTGTTACCTGCTGCTTTTGTTGAAAGATCCTAGCATTACGCTCTAACCATATATGATAAATGGTGTTGGCCATTGCCATTATATACACAAGTGTCCTACTGCTTTTTGCTTTCATGTATTTTACTGCCCATTGTATCTCATTAATTCAGTTCATTACACTTCTTGTTACGTCTTGCCACTGTAGTATACCCCTTCATACCTCTGCTGCATATGCACATTGAAAAAACATATGGTAATGATCTTCATCTATTAGTTGACATAAGGTACAAGTTAGCACTTGCAGAACTCCCCATTTTGCCAATCTGTCTTTTGTTGCAAGTCTTCCATTCACTGCTAGATACATGATAAATAACCATTTAGGAGCTCCAAAGTTTGTCCAAACTAGTGATCTCCACTCTACCTTCTCCTTTGTACCTCTCATCTGCCAATATATATTACTAATGTTGTAATGTGTCATGTTTCTTATGTCTTCCTCAGTGAACCCTGCCTCTTATAAATATTTTGCAGCCTTCAGGATCCTCTGTACCACCCAAGGAGCTTGTTGTGCCTGTATGTTCCAAATACCTATTTTCCCATAGTAACTATGTATCCAAACAACCCATAACTTATTTTTTTTCTGGCATAAGTTCCACAACAACTTACCTATTCCTGCTTTGTTCCATGTATATATATTAAGAAAATTCATTCCACCACTTTCTTTTGGCCAACACAATTTGTCCCACGCAACTAAAGCTTTCCTGGATTTCTCAATATTCCTTGTCCATAAGAATCTTCTGCACATATTCTCCACTGCTTGAATAACTTTCTTTGGAAAAGCAAAAATCTGAGCCCAAAACATTTGAATTGAATACAAAACACTCTTGATGAGTTGAGCTCTACCTGCATATGATAAGAACTTTGTTGTCCAGCTTGTGATCCTACTCAACTTCCTGTCCAATAAAGGTTTACATTGCACCATGGAAACTCTTTTAGTATTCAATGGCACTCCAAGGTACCTAAATGGTAGATCACCTTTCACATATTGTAACTTTTGAAAGATTTCCTCTTGCTGCTCATGTTTTACTCCTCCAAAGTAAACACTACTCTTTTCCACATTTGCAACCAGACTAGAAGCCTTAGAGAACATCATAAAATAATTATTGATACACATTACTGATTTTAGGTCACCTCTGCAGAACATCAGCAAAACTCAAATGTACTATTTTCTGCTTCTTGCATCTAGGATGGTAGTGAAACTCAGGTTTTTGCTGTAGGGTCTTGAAAATTCTAGTCAAATAATCCATGGCTAGCATAAATAAATAAGGAGACATTGGATCTCCTTGTCTTACTCCCCTATTTGCCTTAAAAGGTTTTGTGTTGTGTCCATTTACCTGGATAGAATAAGTGACTGTGGTGACACATTGCATAATCCATTGTATGACTTTAGCTGGCATTTCAACCTCTTCCAATATCTGCTCCAAGAATGTCCATTCCAAGGAATCATATGCTTTTCTCATGTATACTTTAACTATGCATCTCCTGGAAATTCCTTGTCTACCATATCCTTTGACTAATTCATGACTTAATATCACATTATCATTCAAAGCCCTCCCTAGCACAAAAGCTGACTGATTTGGATCCACTAATGTTTCCATAACAGGTTTTAGCCTTGCAGTAATGACTTTAGCTATGATTTTATATAATGTTGAGCAGCATGATATTGGCCTATACTCACTGATTTTGGTTGGATTATGCACCTTAGGAATGAGAGTTACATTTGTACAATTGATTGCCTTGTACATTTCCCCTGTATTAAAGAATCCTAGAACAACTTTAACTATCTCCTCCCCCATCACTTGCCAAACTTTCTTGAAAAAAACAGCATTAAGTCCATCATTCCCCGGTGCTTTAAGATCATTTATCCCCTGCAGAGCAGATTCCACTTCTTTTCTTGTAACTGGACCTGCTAATTTCAGTTGTTGCTCTCTATTAAGGTTTCCACTTTCCTTCAATATTTGTTTATCTACACTCGGCAGCCTAGTTGCATTCTGACCAAGCAGTTCGTGATAAAAGGTAATAGTTTCCTTTTCAATTGCCTCCTGAGTATGTACACTTATACCTGCAACACTTGTAAGGCTAAATATAGTATTCTGTGCCAGCCTATTTTTCATGTGAGCAAAGAAATAACTTGTATTTACATCTCCTAGACTCAACCATTAAACCTTTGACTTTTGCCTCATAGAACTCTCTTCAATTAAACTCTATTTCTTCAGTTGTTGTTTTAATGCCTTTTATTGATCTTTATTAGCTTGCACATACCTGTGATCTATCATGTCATATTGGATTTGTTGCAGTTGTGTTCTAATACTTTGAATCTTGTCTCTAACTCCTCTGAATTCAGTATTATTCAACACTTTGATGACTTTTATGACCCTTTTGAGTTTCCTCCATACTTCTTTCATGCTCCTTTTATTCTCTCCTTGCCATGCTTGCTTTACTAAAGGTAGAAATCTTTCATGCTCTATAATACAATTAAAGAATCTGAAAGCTTTATACTTCTTGTGGCTTACCTCATCTAACACCATCTTCAAATGAGAGTGGTCAGACACCCCTGATCTGAGTATAGTAACCTCCATAGTTGGCATTTGTATAATTCAATCTGCATTCACTAAATCCCTGTCTATCCTTTTATAAGTGTGACCATTCGACCAAGTGTAAGTGCCCCCAACTGTCTTCAACTCATGCATACCAGTGTCACTTAGGAATTTATTGAAATCTTTTACTTCTATATCTTGTACTTGACGACCTTTAGGTCTGTCTTCAGCTCGCAATATTGCATTATAATCTCCCATGGACAATACGAAACCTTGAGTTGTAGCAACCAATCCCCTTAGATCCTTCCATAATCCCAATCTATCATGAATGGTATGTAATCCATAAATTGCCACCAATACAACTGTTATTCCACTTCTTTTAACTTTTATGTTAGTTTGTATGTACTGAGCAGTCTTACTTCCCACTACACAATCTACATACTTAGGATCCCATAATATTCAAATTCTACCCTTAGTAGTATAAGCATAGTTCCTCTCATATCTCCACCCTAGTGCAACTTTCTGAATTATTTTATTAGCTAATCCTTCCTTTGTTTTATGCTCTAGTATAACTATAATACTAACATTATTTTCTGTCATAAACAACTTTAATTCCTTCTGTTTATAAGGTTTATTTAGTCCTCTAATGTTTCAGGTGACTAGCTGCATGAGCTCTTGTGTTCATTCCATCACCTTCACCCTCCTTGTGCATATGTTGGCAACCCCCCAGACTTGTGCTTCCTTGATCATACACATGTATAGTATCAAACTTGTTCTGAATTATCATCTGCATATCCCGTGGTTTGCTTGTGCTTCTTCCTACTGCTTTTGATGGTGTTTGCTTCTATGTCTCCCCTGGAGGTGTTGCTACTTGTTCCTTAATTTCTGGTACCTTTGACTCCCCTATTGTACTAGCAGCCATCTTAGGTTTCCATTTAGTTATTTTCCTTGCCTGAACTTTTCCCACTTCTTTTCCATGACATTTATGTCCCACTTGCATGCATTTAGCACAAGACTCTGGTACCCATCATATTGTACTTCTTGTTCAAATACCCTTCCATTGGGTTCTTCAACTTTCAACTTTCTAGGCAATTCCTTGGCCACATCCATTTCAATTAGTACTTGAGCAAAAGATATTCGATCAACTTTAGTAGTGCATTCATCTGCATATAATGGTTCTCCTAAACCACTACTAATCCTGCTCAAGGAATCCATACTCCAACAACTCAGAGGCAAATTTGGGTATTTCACCCAAATTGGTATTGTCCGTAAGACTTCTTTGTTAAAATCAAATTCAAGACTCCAAACCTTCACAATGATAGGTCGTTTATTTAGCATATGTGGTCCTGTATACAATACTTCATTTCCATCATCCATATTAGCAAATCGCACAAAAAATATTCGTCATTATGGTAATACACCTTAGGCTTACTCACAGTATTAACTTGTAAAGCTATGTACCTTTCCTTTGCAACTATGGTAGGTGATTCCCCAACAACATAGAGGGTGAGGGCTTGCTTCCACTCATCTGTTGCTTTGTCAATTTCTTCCTTCTTCAGCTTAATTACTTTTTCTCCATTCTTCATGACATGAGTTATATAGCTCAGATTCATCCCTTTAGCTGACAGCCTACTTGAGTTGAAGAAATTTACCCATTTCTTTTCCGGCTATGCTTCCTTTGGGTCTTGTATGTCACTGCCTTGACTATTCCTTATTTCACCTTGAGATTCTTTATCGTCATTTGCTTCCTTTTGTGTTGTTCCAAAAGTGTTTGCGGTTACCTCCTTCGTTGGATAAATATAAATTTGATTGATTTGACTTTTAGGTTTTTAATATGAACCATTAAATTTTAAAAATTATAGGTCCAAAACATATAATGCTACTAGTTTTAAATTTTAATATACACATTTGATTTAATTATATAAAAAATTTACAGTGCTAATTTTTTAATGATTTTTAATGTAGCACACTTGAAAATTTTGAAAGATCAAAGGAAAAAAACAAAACAATAATTAGTTGAAACGCCAAAAGTATAACCAATAATCACTTAGAGAGGTGTTAGTAAAAGACAAGATAGATATAAGATTTAAATTTGTATACTCACTTAGAGGGATGCACTCAATCATCATCGTATTATTATATGATACTTTGAATGTGGGTTCACACATCCATATTTAAATATTTTATAAAAAAATATAGCATTACTATGTATGATCTAGAGAGGGGAGCATGTGTTCACGTGAACCCACATCACCCCCTCTTGATACGCTCCTGCTTCCGACGCAGATCCAAATTTAATCGAGCTCCAATGTAAGTATCGGACACCGAATGGAAAACCAAAAAATAAGTCATGCAATTTAAACCAATATGGTAAACTATATAAAATATGTAAAATAAAAACTATTTTTTATATAAAAATATTAAATTTTGAATAATTTATTGAATTTTTTGACTTCGACATTGAAAAATAACATACCACATGAACTATGAAGTATGAAGTGAAGATATTTTGCCCACTATTACATACACGCTAAGCAATAGCGAAGTCACATCGATAGTGTCACATTGGTCTAACAATAATCAATTGAATATTTTTTCCAAAAAATTATATTGCCCATATTCTCACTATCTATTTAATATCAATTCTACATGTTTTTAAACAAATCACACGTACTTATACAATGAGTTGTGAAAATATTTCTTACTTTTTTTTAAATTTTTTTAAATTTTTTTTATTTTAATCGCTAGGGAGCTCCCGTCCCTTTTACTCCCTTGTTGACTTGAACTCGCAACCTTCAGGTTGGAAGTGAGGGGTGCTTACCATCCGAGCAACTCCCTCTCATCAAAAAAATATTTCTTACTCATATTAGTTATCCACGATAAAAGTAGAAGCGAAGTCTCCACTTAAAAGATGTAAATAGTTAACGAAAATAAATGAATTTTGGACGAATAGCATAATATTATAAATTTTGGAAGAACTTTTCCCGCAACTCATTTTTCCCTTTTTTTTTTTTCTTTTTTTCTGTTTACAGGAAACTTATTTTCCTAAAATTTAAACTAATTTAGCTAGCGTTTGGCTATAAATTTTCAAATATTTTTGGCAAATATTATTTGAGTGAAAATTTAGGTGAAATTTTGCCATGTATTTGGACATAGTATTTGGTAAATATATTTCACATTTTTAAGAAATATGATTTATATCCATAAGTTTTAAAACTATTAAAACTAACCATAGGTTTTTTATTACATAGCATGTGACTTTGTTTCCCTAAGTCGATTGTTCATCATTTTCATCAATAATCATATCATCACTTTCATATTCATTGAATATTCCATCACTACTTTGATGTTCATGCAAAAAAATTATATAAAACAACGCAAACAACTAACTACTATAGAGGGTATTCTTGTAAAAAATAAAAGTTTGGTGTAAAATTTAAATTATTAAAAATTTCAAATAATGAGATTTGATCCAAATATTAGAAAATTATTTGTCAAATAATGACAATTTATATGGACAAAAACTATATATCAAATTTTCCCACCAAATTTTATTTCGGAAATCTATGGACAAACGGGCCCTTAAACTTGAATAGTGAGGTTTCTTCCCCAAGTGAGCAAAGGATCTGAACTTTTGACGAAATGCCGACGTGGCAGTAATGTGAAAAGTTGTGGGTCCCACCCGTTAGGGTTAGTGGCCGTCTTTAACTGCTACGTCCCTGTCGTTTTCATAAGGAGGCACTGCCGCCGCTTATTTCCCGCCTTTTTCTTTAGTGAACCCCATTTTATGGAATGAAAAAATAAATTATTTATACTAAATTAAATCAATTTGTATATGTGTAAACTTTACTTATTAGATTTACATTCATACAATATACTAATTTTATGTATATTTTTAAATAGTTATATATCTTATTATTAATTAAGAGTTTTCTATTTATATATATATATATATATATGAAAATAGCGAGAATTCGAGCGAAATGGGAAGGAAGATGAGCCAGATAGTCATGTGTCTTACATACATAGGAAAGTGACGAGCGAGATGGGATGGAGTGAGCGAGATAGTATGTATCCCAGATATGTAGGAGAGCGTCGAGTGAGATGAGATGGAGGCGAAAGAGATTTGTCTATATATGTCGGATGCATGTGAATTGATTTGGATCGAATGTATATAAAACAAATTACATTTAATTTTGATCCTATTTATCTTGAGATATATGTATTCAGACGTATCTGGACGCACTAAACTTTGGTAAGATTGTAATATTATAAATTAGAGTGTATCTAATTAAGTAATTATTTCTTAAACTAGTGAGATTTTCTGTAAGTTTCCATATATATAATAAATTAATAATTTAACCATGTTTAAGTCCATTAATTAAGGGTTCGACATGATAGTAACCTGCTCACTCTGCAATAGATCGTAAATTATATTAAAAAAATGTAATTGCACAAGACAAGTCTCATACAACAAGCTAATGACTAATAACAGATGGAGACTAGATTTGATTTGAAGTCTTCAATAAAAGATCCACCTTCCAACCACTCAGCCATGCTCTTATGTTGAATGATATATTTATTGGGTAATGCTAAATGACCATAATTTGACCAAATATTCAAAAAGTCTATAATATTCTTTTTATTTTAAAATAAACGGATTTTTTTTTCATTTTTAATGAAAAGGTATTAAAGTTAAAAGGGTAAAAATATTTAAAAAGGTAAAATAATATAGTGTGAACTATGTTATTTTTATCATTCTGGCCAAAAGAATTTTTCCATAATTATTTATCAAGCAAATTTACCACTAGATAAAGTGTATAACGAACTTTTATCAGAAATAAAAAGATATCAATAGTAATAAATACAAGTAAGGAGATTAGATATTAATTTACCAATCCTAATAAGATAACTAACCTCTACTAAATAATAAGCATAAAAAATATGTATATATAATTTTGCAAATGATTGATTTAATATTTTTAAAATTACATATTTTTCGCTAAATTTGGACTCCACGCTTGATTAATACATATGTTAAACTATATAGAAAATGAATGAGTCTTATTCTTCATTTTCTACCAATTTAAACCAGGCACAAGCCCCAAAATAGCGTACAATAACTATGTGAACTGGCCTGTTTGAATTTGCACATGAAACCTTATTAATGAAGTAAAAATAATTGTCATTATTTAGAGTAAAAAACAGATGCCATTTAAGACAATTTCTAAAGATACCATTAGATTACAAAACAAATATTCCGTGCTTTATTATCAACTACTATACCATATTATTATTATTATTATATCTTCTACAAAACAAAGTGGGACGGCCTGTTGGCCAACAACTTTTCTTTCATTCCCATCCGTTTTTGAAGTGAGAAAGACATACATCAAATTATTAGAAAATGACTTTCCATGTTCCTTTCCCATAGTCTATATGCCTATATATTACTTAGCGCTCGTTTGAGTTAGTTGATTAAAAGTAGGCGATATATATTATGTATTGAAAATTATTTATAGGTATCAAGTTGATTTAATAAATAAGTAATTATGTGTTAAAATAAAATAATTGATAATAAATATTTTATTCATTTCAATTTATATGACACCGGTTGATTTGACATGAAGCTTAAGAAAAAAAACTTTCCATGTTGCTTTCCCATAGTCTAAATGCCTCATATATTACCTACTGATCGTTTGAGTTAGTTGGTTAAAAATAGTCAATAATTATGTGTTAGAAAATTATTTGTAGGTGTCAAGTTGGTTTTATCAGTAAATTATGTGTTAAGACAAAAGTAAACCGGTTATTTTGACATAAAGCTTCAGAAAAAAAGACTTTCAAAACGTGTCATTTATAATAAACCTTAGATAATTGTATGACTGTAAATCATTTCCTTAGGAGTAAAAGAAGAATTTTAAATTAAGTCATTTCTAATTATAAAAATATGACTTTTTTTTTTACATAGACTAAGAAAAAATGATTCGACATAGATTGAGATAGAAGGAACAGTAAAAGATGAGTTAAGGAATGATTAACTTAATTTGACTGATTTTGACTTATGAACGCTTTAAATATGATGAACTGCAAATCACTTCAATTTTTTTCGTCACTCAAATCAAATGACTTTTGACACTTCAGTAGGACGAGTTGTTTGATAGTGAGTTTTTGTTAAGATGAGGAGATTCATATTCAATATTCTTTTGGCGCCGAAAGGAAGAGTGGTGATCGTTTGGTTTGTTAAATTTTGAACCGTAAATGTCATTTTCTTAACAAAGTAGAACAACACATTTATCCAAATCAAATCTCTATTTAGGATTTGGATTCAATGGTCACAGATTCTTCACGGGTTTTCCCTCCAAAAATATTCCAACTGTCATGGCCCATTTGTGACCCCAGCCCAGCCCAATCCTTCCATTTCAAGAAAATATTACATAAAATATCTTACTTTGACTATCATTTTCCATATACTTTTGGGCATTTTTGATTGGGTTGTGAGAAAATGGAATAGGTAGGGTACCTTTAGTGTTGTATATTGAAATCCCATCGTGAATCGTGATGGAGAGATAAGTACTCATTCATCTTTAATCTCAGATTCGAACTCCTGTGAATATGAAACCGTTTTTGTTAGGGAGCACTTTTTAGCTCCCACAATGTGACACTTTCTGGTGTGATATCAAATTTAGTCAGACTTCAATGAGGGTATCGGACAACGAATGAAATCCAAAAATAAAAAGTGTGAATTTAAATCCTCTATTCATGGATGATTTTATGACCATTTTCTCCTTATATATTACTACTTTCTTTCTCTAGTCACATCACATCTTGAAACAACTCCATCATTTGTTGCCTTCAAACAGAAAAAAATGTACATTTGTTGACTTGGTCAGCTTGTGAAATTTGAACTTGTTAGTTGAAGTTGAATCGTATCCAAATTAAGGTCCCTAACCTAAAACTTAGACAAATAAAGTTCTTATTTTAATTTCACCACCATGCAATAATAGTGGACTATGTTGCTAGACTCTTCAAAAATATTATTGTATATATGTTGAATTTTTCAATAATATGTTTTTTTAGAGTATCTGACACGGACGTATCGACATTAGCAATGTGTACAAGGCTATACTGAGTAGTGAGTAGTAGCTACTTGTTTGCCTATGCTTTTATTAAAGACAGACGTAGAACGCATGGGAATTCTCTGTTACAATTGTATTTTTGTGGCCAAACACTCTGCTGCCTTTTCTTGCTTTTTCTGTCCACATTGCTTCTTATATTTGTTGCCTGTTGGTATTAGCTTTGGGCACGACATAAATCTGATATACATCTCAAAACTTAGCTAAAACAAGCAATGTAAGCTTACATAGTCAAAGTTATGCTAAGATGAAAATGACTTTCGTACGCAGAAAATAAGTTTTATAAGTGACATTTTAAATTTAGCTCCTTCATCCAAGACCTCCACTATCTTATTTCATAGTGTTCGTCTAGATTATATATAAATATTTTGAGATAATATGTTTTTATTTTCCTTCTTAAGAAACACATCCTTTAAGTTGATTAATCGTTTTGTCTATTCTTTAAATTTGATTTGAAGCGTTGAGTTCGAATTTGAGGATGGATAAACACTTAATAGAAAATGCTTTTACTTTTAATTAGTTCATCAATGTACGGATTCAAATTAATTGAGTCAATAAATTTCAAGTATCAATTATCAAATAATAAATCAAGAATAGATTGGTTTGAATCCTCTTGACGATGCAATATTGTAACAGCAGGGACCAATGTGAATTATGATAGGATAATTGAAATTTCTATGTACTTAAATTATGTTAGAGGCGACAATTATCGCTATAACATGTGAATTAGAAATAATCAGACTCTAATAAATATATCGAGCATAAAAAATGTAAGGATAGAGAACTAGAGAAGGAAATAGAGACCCTAATGGAATGATAAACCGACAAAAAGGGGTTTAAGTCCATGTTAAACGCAAGGATTAGAGAGATAAAGCTCACTCAAATCATTATTATATTGGGACATTTGGTGGAAAAGCAAAGAAAATAAAATAAAACATATGGGCCAATATATTGACAAATCATATAATGCATGTTTAAGATTAATGATCCAAGGCCCTGATTGTGGGGGAAAAAAAAAACTAAGTGGAATCCAGTTTTAATTAGGTGAACTCTGACATTAAAGATTTTTTTTCCTTTCTTAGAGCCTGTATGGAACATTTTGTTTTAGATATTTTAAAATTAAAATAGTTTAAAGGAGATTTTAGTGTATGGGTGAAATAAAAAAATATTTTTTAAGTTAAGCTAATAAAAATAAGCCAAAAGTAATAAGTTAAAAATTGATGACTTTTGACTAAAGTCATAAGCCAAGTGAAATCTTAGTAGCTTAGTTATATGAGATTAAAATGTTGTAAAAAATAATAAGTTATTCTTTTTGAAACACAATAAAAAGAAAAGTACTATATCATTCTTTTTTAATCAAAGAAAGCATATAAGTCGGTAAATAACTAGTGTTAGCATATTTCTTATTTCTAATTACTTTTAGGGGCCTATTAGTGTGTGCCCTAAGATTGATTGCATCACTTTTTACATTAACTTCTATCTTCTTTTCTCTTTTTTATATATCAAAGGAGTAAAACATGTATCAACAAGGGTTATGATAGAGTGATAGGTATTTTTTTTCATTCTTAATTGGAGGATTTAGATTCGAGTCCCTTAGGTACATAATCACCTTTTTTAGGGAGCGCTTTCCCTTGATATGAAATTTTTCGATGAAAATTTGGATTTAGTCGAATTCCAATATAGATATTGAAACACCGATCATAAAACTTAAAAAAAAAGAAAGTAAAGTAGGTCAACTTCCACATCTTACAATTGATTATTAAACTAATAAGTGTCATGTTTGATTAGTGTAAAATTGTACAATAATAAGTATCTAATGTAGGGACAAGTTAGAGATATTTGATGTATGAGTGACATTACTTTTCCCTATTTTTGTCCAAGTTGAGAGTGTTATGGATTATGATGAGATCTCTATTAAAATGTCCCACATAAAACCAACCTTGTCTACAAATAAACATAAGTTGTCCATAAATAGACCCACACATGAAATAGGAATATGGATTCTTATTGAGTTAAAATTAAATAAATGTAACCTTTTTTACTTTTGTGTTGTCGTTTATTTTCTGTCTCAAACATGCCATTCTGTGTTTCATGGACACATGTAGATGATCTGATTTGCTTTGTCCCTCTTTTCTTTCGGGATGAATATATTGACAATCTCTTAAATTTATTTATTTCATTTGTATATTTATATTATAGCCTGATTCAATTAGATATCTGAATACATTATAAAACATTTTTTGCTCATATTTTAAAAAGTTCATTTATGCGTTTTCGAGCGTCAGTTACTTGCATGAATTATTCAAATAATATCTCTTTCTTTTATATGTACACATCAATGTAAGTTTAAACATGCTTACAAATTACAGAGGCTAATACATATAACTAAAGAAAGTTTTATATTTTAAATAATTAATCTATTTATGTAACGAATGCTTGAGTACATATTCACGACTGATCTTTTCGAACCTCCATCTTAAAACAATTAATTTAATAAGGGTGGAAGCTTATTACCTTTATGAGGTTGGAATAACTTAAAGCTGCATTTTCATCGTGTTTCTAAGATTTGACATGAGAAATTATATCGAGTATCTTGTTTTTGTTGTAGTATCTTAAACCAACTAATTAATTCATTTTATTCGTTTAGATTATTTATCTTGTTTTAACTTGACTCATAATTTAAAAGAAGTAAGAAGATTTTTGAATCTTATGATGTTAAATTAAAAATATGTCAAATTGTCTTTAATCTTGCGATTTTAAACATATTATATCGAAGTTAAAATTAAGAAGTTATCAAAAAGAAAAATCTTTTCAAGATGGACTGAAAAACAAAAGCAAAGATCCATTAGTATATATATATAAAACAAATCAATTCTCGAAAAATATATTATATATCATATCATATCATATATAATCCCTGTATTCGAATAGTGGTCATGGTGCAATTGGGTAGATATCTTTTGAGTTTGACGTACCCCATATAGACATAGGTGAATATTATGTATATATTGGAAGTTGGTTTAGATAAGATAGATTTCGAATCCAATTTGAAGTCACTAATTATATGTAAATTGTTAGTTAATAAAATCTTCTTTCACATGATCAAACATTATTCTCTTAGCTGTTTCCACATATAATAGTAATTTACTTATTAGTCCAACTAAGATCAAAATGATGGTATGATTTGTAGGGACCATTAATGGTTTTCATACCTAAATAGTTCATCATTAATGTCCATGATATAATCATCAAAATTAGGTTATGGTTGGATGTACCGTTTCAGGTAAAATGGAAAACCAATAATTATCTATATTTCACTATCATATATACTATTATTATTATCTATGCTTTCAAAATATTACGTATCTTACCACTAATTAAGATTATTGTACCATATATTGAGGAATATACACCTAGATACATGCATTTTTGCTACCATATATTAAGGGAGATACATTTAGATACATGTATTTTTGCTATTAGATACACTAAAATAGGAAAAGAGGCGAGCGAGATGGGAAGGGGAGGCGAGTGAGATTTGTTATGTATCCTAGATACATGCGAATCACACCAGATACATGTATCTGATGTAATTTAATTCGCATGTATCCGGAATACCAAATACATAGGAGAGTGATGAGTGAGAGGCGAGAGAGATTTATTATGTATTGCAAATATATGAGAATCCACTTGGATACACTGTATCTAGAACATATTACACCTAATTTTGACCCCACGTATTTCAATATACACGTATATGGACGTATCAAAACGTATCTGAACACACTAAGATATGGTAAAATACGCAATATTATAAATAGAGTGTATTTAAATAATTAACTCCTAAATGAGTAGAATTTATATGTATGTAGGAAAAATTACATAAGTGAAGGTCTTTTATTTAATAATTACCACTTTTAAGTATACTTTTAATTTATTACCATTCTTGTCAACTTTTAGCAATACTTACTTAAAACAATTTGGTTCCTTTCAACTGAGCAAAAAGTGTTGTCATTCACAACTTTTAGCAATGCTGCCATTCAGCCAAATTGTTATATATGGTTAAAAGAATAATGTTGACAAATATCGTAAATATTTTTTAAAAAGTGTACAGGTAAGTGATTTTCCCATTTATGTATGTAAGTTTCCATGTGAAAATTAGAGCTGTCAACAAGGCCAACTAAACTCACATGGGGTTAGAATTTGACAAGTCAAGTCAGGTCTGCCCATCACAATGAGCCTTAAAATGGTTAGCTCTGCCGGGCCTTACATGGGCTGCACATTGGACCGAGCCAGCCCATCTTTTAAAAATTATTTTTTGTAATTTTCAAATTTAAATTTTAACCTAAAGATACTAACATAAATATTTATAGGACAATATACTATAGAAAAGGGTCAAAATTGCCCTTGAACTATGTGAAATAGATCACTTACACCCTCCATTACATTTTGGGATCAAAAATATCCTCGCCGTTATCCCAGGAGACCGACCACAAATACCCTCAAGAGTTAACACCCCAAATTTTTAGTGATGTGGCAAGCCACATGGGACTAATCCCTCCACCTAAGCGTTGCCAACTAAGATTAACTACAAAACAAAATCCCAAAATATTGCCACTAAAGGTTATGAATGATTTTTAGTGGCGACTAAGGCTCCAACAACCATTCGCTAGTAAAATCTATTTTTCAACAAAAAAATATGATAATTAATTTTGGATTGCAACCTAATTTTCTAAAATAAATAACTTGCAATATTAATATTAAAAACATCCAATATTATTACGAAAAATCATCAAAATTACTTCTCGATTCAAATCTCCTACTATATAATGCATCATTGTACATTTTATATATTTACATATGACATAAAAATAAAACATACAGTGTCTTCAAACTCCTACTTAATCGATATAATTTTAGGTTTTTTAGAAACAATGAAGAAAAAAACACAAAATTAGAATTTAATATTAAAAAACTTTTAGTAACGATTTTCTGGGCTTTTGTGGCGACTGTTATCGCCGCTAAAGGTCTAGTTCTTTTATAGTGAATCCTAGTTGACAACGCTTAGGTGGAAGGATTAGTTCCACGTGGCTTGCCACGTCAACAAAAAATTAGAGTGTTAACTCTTGAGGGTATTTGTGATTTCTTAGGATAACAACAGGGATATTTTTGATCCCAAAATGTAATGAAGCGTATAATTAATCTATTTCACATAGTTCAGGGAAAATTTTGACCCTTTTCCGTATATACTACATAGTGTTGCTAATAAGTTATCACAATTATTTTATCAAGTATTAGATATTCATTATCCAATGCTTTCTTTTTTTTAGTCATGCGCATTACGTAAAGAGACTTTTGTACAAGTTTTGTTGGTTTCAGTACAATTTAATATTCTCTTGTATTTCGTATTTGGAAAAAGATTAATAATATCTCTTCACTTTTATTTATTAGTTAAATTTGTCACTCATTATATTATAGGAAAGTATTCAAAAGTACTCCTCCGTGGATGTGGGGAACAAATTACTTTAAAGAACTGGGATATTTAAAGTGAATTTGGGCGATTCATCCACATAGGAATATTTTTAAATACTTACTATATGATTGCAGAAATACATTTAATCGATAGTATAACATGAATAAACTTAACTAAAACCTTTATTTCTGTCATGATAAGTCTTTATTACTAGAAAGCTGGCAAGATAAATATTTCTCTAAATGACAACTTTTATTCCCAAAACGAAAACATAAACAACAATAACATATTTAATGTAATTTCACAAACAGAATCTGAAGAGGGTATTGATGTGTATGCAGCTTTACAGAGACCTTCAAAATGTAGAAATATTATTTTTGATACACCCTCGATTCAAATAAAGTAAAAAAACCACTAACAAGTGTGTAAAACTAAATCCATAGGAAATTGGATTTAGATATTCATTTGGGAATAGCCGTAGCAGCTTGAACCCGAGACTTAAAAAAACCAAGCAACATTTCTCTGGACGGCATATTTTCCTTAACTTTGTCACAATTTAGGTACTCATCCCTCCACGCACAAAAATTAGGAAGTTTTTCACTAGTCACAAGTACTACCCCAGTGGCTTCTTCAACAATTTCTATCCAAAATCCGACAAAATTGGCTACTATGTCAACAAATCCGATATTGTCTCCCCCGAAAAACTTCTTGTCCTTAAGTTCATTATCAAGAACTTTAAGGACCTCATAAGCTTCCTCTTTATCTTTCTCTTGCTCCTCTCCTTGGCTCCATAAAGCTTTCCACACCGCTGGTAAGCACTAAGAAAATAATAATATTTTTTAAAAATTTATGATCAAACGAGAGCATACATAAACAAAAAAAAAAGTAGAATTACCTTATCATCGAGGAACTTAGCCCAAAAACGAGCGATAGCTTTGTCATAAGGATCTTTAGGCAATATAGATGGTCCTTCAAAGGCCTCGTCAACATACTCAATTATAACAAGTGATTCAGCAATGGGCTTGTCATTATGTAACAAAACTGGAATTTTCTTATAAACTGGATTGGATTTAAGAAGTAAAGGGCTTTTATTTTGTAAATCTTCTGTTATAAATTCATATTTTACCCCTTTTATCTTTAAAGCCCATTCAACTCTTTGACTAGCTGGACTCCCATTAACACCAAGCAATTTCACTCTTGACATATTTTTATAATAAACTTTTAGTTTGTGTTGAAGATTTTATTATGGTTCTGTTACTGATTCTTTGGTGTTCTTTTATAGCTCGGTGCGAAAATGGGAGCGGATTGCTATGGACTTTGTGATATAATGTTGGCGTAGGTGCCAATTAAATGAATTTCTTGTTTGACAAGTAGTGTTGACTGGCCAATACAAAGTCGTGGAAGCTTCTTTTCATTTAAATATTGCTGTCTATTTTGGAAATTTCCAGAGACACATGAGACATGACTTGTTCACTGACGTTTGTATAATTTTTCTATTTCAATTTATATAATTTTTTTTTTTTTAGTTTGTTAGATAAAATTGATGTATTTTTAGTTGAGACTTTATAAATTTATTTACATTTGCAAAATGAATTAATTGTAAGGTAAAATAAGAAAAATATAATTAATTTTATGTTTGTTTTATAAACTGACAAATAATTTAATAATATTATGAACAATTAAGGATTTATTTTACTAAATTAACCCTTATCAATTCTAACTTGAAAAATACAAATCTGACTTAGTAATTTATATAATTATTTATTGAAAAAATAATATGTAAAGATAAATATTATTCTGTTAATTTGCTAAAATAAATAAATGTAATAATTTTAATACCTGTATCGGTCAAGTCGTTATTTCCAATGCTGATGTAGAAGCCTTATCCTGTGCGGTACTTGTCGGCCTATATTTTTTTTATTTGCAAAAAATATGCAAGAAACAACTTCAATTCTAAATTTAAAAATTCCAAACAATAATATTTGATTTTAATGCCAAATGCTCATTTAATCAGAATATTGTGATATCCTATTCTCATAGAACGATAAAAGTTTGTCATAAAGATATAGACGTTGGACTTAACTTAATCCTAATAGATAGCTTATTAGTGAAAAATGACCCAAGATTATATAAAGAGACCAAAAGCTATCAAACCCATAAACGTGGATCTTCAATAATTCCTACCTTCTCATCGAGGAACTTAGCCCTAAAACGCACAATTACTTTTATCATAAGGGTCTTTAGGCAATATAAATGGCAAAGTGACACATATTGGCTCTTATATTTCAACTCGAACCACCAAAATGTTAAGGTAGATAATAGATAATATGTGGCATAGTGATACATATTGGCTCTTCTCCATTTTTTTTAAATGCACGTGTCGAGCAACTAGTATGTTAAACTTATAATCAATAAAGAAGAAAAAGACGCACATACATCACATGCAACCTAAAACAAAAAGATTTGTCCTTGAGGCCGAAGTGTCTAAACTTAGAAAAATATCTATACCTTAAGGCCCAAAAATTTCAAGCCCGAAGATGACAGCCCATTAGAAAGTTCATAGTATTAAAGCCCATGGGCCTATGGAATGATGAATTTGAAGTTTTGTGTTATGACTATCAAAATTTAAATTTTAAAACTAAAAATCTGATGAAGTATCAAACGATGACAATAAGGAGAATACTCTATTAATTAGTGCAAAGGCAGAGGAATTAAGTATACTTGATTAGAGTTGATATAGAGAATTATAAGTGGTATAAATTTTAGGAATCACATAGTTTTTATATGAAATTACAATCTATCCCTATTTAGTTTGTAATTACATTAATTCCTGAAAAAGTAAAACAAACTGGATACATAATATGTAGCTCGGATACATTAAAAACTAGCTCGAATACATTAAAAACTAGTTCGGATACATTATAAAATTATTTAGAATTAGGAGAGAAATAAGGGATTTTAGAGATTTTTAGAAATAGAAGGAAATATTGGAAATAAGGGAAACATAAGACGTGTATTTCAGTAATTTTTATAATGCTGGTAGTATTTCTTTTAACGAAGAAAGTGATTTTATGAGATAATAACTATTAATAGATCATCTTAAAGATCAAGAAGCATTCAAGACCTTTGCTCGCTTTAATAAATAAAAAGTTTAAGTTAATAGAAAGAAATATGTTACTCATAATTAATGTTCATAAAAATTAGTCTTGTCATTGTTAATGGTCCTCTAAAGGGAACATGTTCCTTAAAAATCGGAAAAATAATATCCTCGATGGGAATAGAAAAATCAGGGTTCATAAGTTACATTTCAAATGATTATCTCCTTTTCACCTCTTATTACCACCCCACCCCCCGGAGCTTTCATAATTAAGCACTGTGCATGAAAAATTTCTGGTAGATAGTGTTTTTCCTTTTACGAGACTTTACATGATGCGAATATAAATTAGCACTGAATTTGGAACTAAAAGAAAAAGATGTAGTAGGCAGGTCCAGCAATCTATATCTCCAAAAGTTGATCTTCCTTTCCCATGTGATTAGAGATATATTAAAGTAGGGATGATGAATGATATAGATGTTTACTTTTATATTGATTTGAGATCAAATACCTTTGTCTAGGATGCTAGGTCACTAAAAATTAATTAAGCCTTGTGATAAACTTTTGTGGTGTAACAGTGAGACTGTTTCACCCTTAATCAAAGGTCTGGGGTTCGAGTCATGGGTATGGAGAAAATTCTATTGGGAGCGTCCACCCCGAATGGGTTTGGCAGTGTGTGATCCGAATTTAATCGAAGCTTCAATGTGAGCTCCAAACACCGGATGAAAAACAAAAAAAAAAAAAAAAAATCCTAATTTTTCACATTGAATGATACTAATGCCTTCTCTTTAGACACTACTTATATCACTTGTGTCATTTAGTGGCCTTTCCACTCTCAGTCAACTATAGCAAAATTGAAGAAACTCACATGTAGTTTGTGATCTTTTAGTATTTGTCAAAGGAAATAGTGATGAATTTTTGAGGTATCATGAATTTGAGGACAGGACATATTACTGGAACACATGATATATATATATTTATTTTGTGCTTGATCTGTCATTTCCCAACTCCCAACAGTTTTGGCTTTATATTTGTTCAAAAAAAGAGAGGGAAAAAAGAAGAAGAAGAAGACGGAAGCCATCTAGATCTTTGCAGCTTATTAGTAACTCATTTTAATTCAACAATATGTTTTTTAGTTGAGATACTCGCACATTTTAACATAGTGTCAAAGTTTAGACTCATTCAGTTCTTGCTTCACATGATATTAGGTACGCTGACGAATTATTTATAGCCTAAATTATGGGATAGTGAACCAATGATCTCATTATTAAATTAGATATTTTATGTATATATTTATTTTATTAAAATTGATATGATATTACATGTTGATAATTATGCTATAAAAAGACTAAATGGTGCACTCGATTAAAGATTGAGTTCTTTAACTCGAAGCTAACACCTTTCAATTTTCTTCTAGTCCACAATCTACTAATGGATATATTCTAATATATACATGAGAATCCAAATGAAATATTTTTTTCTTAAAAAGGTGAATTCCTTTACAAATATGTAATTCTTCTTCACCTCCTCAATTGTCCTTAAGGAAGTACAAGAGAATGCAATAAAGAACTATATATTATTAATTGTTGTAAAACTTAAGAACAAAAGAATAATATAAAGATGAAGACAAGAAGAATATAAGATAAGAGGAACAATATAAGATAATTTTCTTTCTTTCAAGTGTTCACCAAATCTTCAAGTGTATAATATGAACCCTTATGCCTCTATTTATAGTGTAACATAGAGGCATACAAAAGATTAGTCATAAACATGGCTTTAACATGAATATAATGGAGGAGGTTATGGAAGTGAAAGGTTACAAGAATAATGGTTATAAAGTTGGAGGTTATGGAGGTTATGTTTATCTTCATAATGGAGGAAAGTAAAAGAGATAATGGTGAGAGTAACTTCTTGGTGTAATGGACATCCACACTATAATATTTTATAACATTAATGAAATATCAAACAAATTAAAGGCTACAATTAGCAAAAATAATGAGGTATAAAGACTTAAAAGTGAAAACAGATTGTCTACTGGTAAAATTTATTAAGCAAGACGACATTCAACTTTTCATCATCATCTAAGGACAATTATTGAAGATCGCAAACATCGAGTTGAGACTCTACAAAGTGTGTTCAATTTCAATTAGGATTCTTGGAGGCTACTTCACATTAAACCCTAGTTCATGCCTATATAAAGGGTACTGTATTTCCATAAAAGACATCTCGAAAATTCCACCACAAATTTATGGAATATCCATAAAGAGATCAAAATCTCAGTTTTTTCGCAAATTCATGAAATATTCATAAAGAAATTAAATCCAAATCATCCTAGTTCGAGAAATACGTCATGCGGCCCATGAATCATGAATAAATTTTATGAGAGAAGAATCAAGAGAGGAACAGAATTGTACCCCACACTATTTACCTATAAAATCATGTTTTTTCATATTTTATTTGTGATTTAGGTTTATTTTATATCACTTTAAAATTTATTGCAAACACTAATATTCATATTTGAAGAGAAGCAAACAAGTGTATAGACTTTTTGTCAAATTAAGGCCATATACATATTGCATGCAGAAGATTTGTTTATATGGAAGAGATATTTGAGGAGTTGATTATCTTTTTGAAAATAAAGATATGAAGTGGTCTATAATTTGTTGAGTATTCGATGATGAAGTAATACGAATATCTCTGATAGTCAGTCTATTTTCATCAATCGACCGTACGCGTGTTAGCATGCTACACTACGACTTACGTAGTTGATTGGATCAGATAGTTCTTACTACGGACAAGCAACCAACCCCGACACATCCAATTTCATTTTGATCAATAACTTGGTGATATGACTGAGTGGCTTAAGGCATTGATTTGCTAAATCGACATACAAATTCGAATCCCATTTCCTCCCATACGAAAATGAAACAGGTGGGCGGATTTTAAAAAAAAATATTACATATTGTACTTAATTGGAATGAATTATGATTTATTAAGCTAAGAGCTATATTATGATTTATGGTGGCTAATCACGATTTTTTACATAGTTGGGGAGCATAATTTGTCTTCCACTAATATATTGTCGGAAAGTTGAGAATTTCTCCTTGACCTTGTTTGCCCAAATCATGAAATTGTCCACTCAATTTGACCAAAATTTAATAACTTTGTCAACTTGGTCATCATCAGTATTTAGCCCTTAAAAAACAGAAATTAAATTATATTAACGTTCCAAATGGGGATTAATGATAAACCATTAATAATAAAACGTGTTTCATGCCTCTTTTCCTCCAAATGTCAGCGTATTTCCTCATTACTGAAACATATTATAATCAAATACTTAAAGACATATGCTTAACTGTTTAATTTTTCTATAAGATAGTTACACAATTCAACATGGTATGAAAACAAATAAAAAACTTTGTGTTCAAATCATCGCCGTGCACCCAAAAAGCCAAAATAATAATAATAATACTATACGTGTTTTGAAAATGAAAAATAAATAAATCAAGTCCACATGTGAGGAGGCACAACCACACAAGCATATGGAGTTTTGAGATATCAAATTCATCTGAACCTAATATTTTTGACGCAAAACATAAATTTATGTATAAAACTTTACCAAAATTAAAATTAATACTAGATGTGACCTTATAACTTTAAATATAATGTGTTTAAGGGTGTGTTTCGTATGATTCCAATTTTCTCATGTTTGGTTGGGTTAAATGTTTTGAAAAATGTTTTCCAAATCAACTCATTTTCCTCAAATTTAAGGAAAATGACTTCCCTTCAAAACTTAAGGAAAACATTTTCCAAAAATCTCTTCCAACTTCCAACTTCAAACTACAATTATTTTTTTGTTGAAAAAATCAATTTATTTTGTCCCTGCCCTCCAACCAACCCCCCCCCCCCAAAAAAAATAATAATAATTTAAAGCTTGTTTTTAAATTCATTTTTTTTACCCACCCTCACCCCTACCCCAACCCCCACCCCCTCCCAAAAAAATATTAAAAATTATTTTTAAAAGATATTTCTAATTTCAATTTTTTATTT
>JAJOOH010004183.1:0-44328 GCA_029582605.1 Solanum gracilifrons
ATATATTTGTTTATTTTAACAAATCAAGAAAGATTCATTACTACGCCTTGTCATCAAATAACGGTATAAAATACTTAGTTAATGATGAAATTTAAAATTTTCAACATAATTAATAAAATTAATTTAATAAATTAACCCCTAATAAATGTACTAAAAAATGTCACAGCCAAGTAAAATGAAACGAAACGGAAGAAGTAAAAGGTACGTTAAAAATCAGTTGAGACTTGAGAGGTTATGGAACAAACGCACAAGTTTTGGCAAGAGTCAATTAATATTTTACGTAATATAATTGAAAAGAGAAAAATTAAAAAAGTAATCTTTATTAAGAAAGTGAAAAAGACGTTGAAGTGTTTTTTTTTTTAATGAATAAAAATAAAATGTGAAACAAGTGGAAGCCAATTAGTCAATGTCCAGGTCAATTTTAGAGTTGAAAAAAAACTAATTAGCAATCATATATATAGTTAAGCTACTTATTAATCTGGCACTAATCCATTGTCTAACTAAAATGTACTTTAATTTAACTACTAACCGCACATAGTTAAAAGACTAAATTTGTACTCATCATCATTTTTTTTTTCTAATTTAGCAACTTTGACACGATGTTTACCGTTCATTGCATCTGACTCAATTAATTTTCTCATTTTTCTTAATTTTTCCCCTTTTTCTGTATTACCGTAGAAATCAAGTTAATCCCTATGGCTATGAAATTCATGAATCCACTGTTTTTTTTTTCTCACGTTTTTCTTGAAAATAAAACATTTTGCTATTTGATCATTTGATGAAATAAGACTAATTAAGTACTATGCTGTGTATTTAGGTTTTGAGTTTGATTTATATACTCCAATAATATAAACTTGTTTGTCCATGAGAATATTTCACTTTTAGGGTGTGTTTGGTATGGACGAAAATGTTTTCCTGAAAAACAAGTAGATTTTTGATTAATTTTCTCAAGTTGGTGAGTAGAAAATATTTTTCGGCAAAGATTTTTAGTGTTTGATTTATTAACAAAAAATATTTTTGAAAAAATATCTTTTATTTTTACTAGAGAGTAGAAAATAATTTTTGAATTGAATTGAAAAACCCTCAAAACACTATTTTTTTAAATCATAAAACGTATTATCTATGGTTGTCCAGTATACTAAACAACCCCAAAAAAGGAAAAGACTTGCAAAAGTAACTATTTTGAAGCTACGTTGGAAAAGTCTTCTCGTATGAAATGTATTGACAATTTTGAAGGATTCTTTTTTCTTTTCTTCCCCTTATATCATTCTTAAGTGTAAATTCAACTCTTGCTCATAGTCTATCATGCCGTCCATGTATTATGGATTTTCTCTATCTAGTCTAGAAAATTAAATGCTTATGAAAAATTAATTTTCTTCCTATAAAGTCTAGATTTTCTCAATCGACATGACATTTTGAATTAAAATACAATTATATATAGATTAATTGATAGTAAAAAAGAAATAAAGAATTCCTCTAAAACTTTTAAACTTAGATCGAGAAAATTTTAATTTCCTCCCATTAAAAGAAAGTTGAATTAAGTTTTTTCAAGCACGTTTTAACTATATCAATAACTTATCAAATTATTTAAGATTAAAATAATCTCATTCACATATCATGTTGTCAATATATTAATTTTCTTTACCATTTTTTAAGTTTTACTTATAACCATTATAAATTTTTTAATAGTAAGTGTGCTATGATAATCTGAAAAATAAAAGAATAATCTGTTATAACGAATCAAGTTGAATTGATAATACAAAAAGTATTTATTTGTATATAACTTAAATCCATCTTGAAATACACATATAGAACGCGTATTGTACATATCAATTGATGAATTAGTATTCCTGTTTTTCAATGTAATTTTTTTAATAAAAAAATGGGTTAGTCATAAAGTTTAGACCTTGCCGGGGAATTAAATAATATTTGAGATAACGTGGAAAATATTATTGGAAACGTGATTGGAAAGAAAACCCACATTACCCTACTTATAAAGAAAATAAATAAATAGACGGTACAACTCTATCATATTCTTTTTTTATTAATTTATAAACAGGCATGTCGGCTGACGTGACAAAATTAGATAAGAAGATTGAACCAAAACAAAAATTCTATTTATTTATTTATTTATGAAGACTATTATCTTATCCTCCATCCTCTGCCCATACCATATGAATTAAGTCCCTTCATATTGTAAACAACAAATCCATCGTATTTTAAAAAATAATAAATGTGGTGTTTGGATCAATTTTCGCATAATAATTAATAGGTATCAGATAACTTTGTTCATCAAGATTATGACATATGGAAATAATCACCTAGTACTGTTTTTTAATTTGTCTTCACCGGAGAAATTGAACTTGAGACCTCATAAATCTCAACCATTTTATTGACCACTAGGTCTCACCCCTGAGTGCAAATCAACATAATCTTATAAGTGGAGTGTTAAAGGAATAATGTTTATATATATTTTACTTTTATTATGAGAATATAGAGAAGTTATTATTATGAATCCCCGCCACAAAGAAAGATGAAAAATCGCTAATCACAACAAACAGAAATAACAAGAAGATAATAAGATTAATGAGACTCAAGATACATTAGGTAATAATGGAAATCTAACGATAAGTTACATCTAAGCATGGGGTCTAGTGATCAATAATGTGAATTGAGCATCATGAGGGTAGGTATCTCATGATATTAGTCGAGGTATGCTCAAAGTGATCAAAACAACATAGTAATAAAAAAATGAACGAGTTAATACAATAGTAATACTAATACTCAGGAATGGAGAAAAAATACGTTTGACTATTTATCAATCTTCTATTCTAATTTTTGACTTTTATATTCTTCTATTAAAGGTTATGTACTCGATGAGCTGATAAAAGAATTCATTTCATGTGTTTTGTCTAATACAATGTGTTTCTTTCTAGTTTCCTTGGTGCAGGCTTGACTTTGACTAGTAAGAAAGAAATTCAAACAAGAAGAAATGGGCCGACAAGAAAAGCAAACTCACTCAATTAATTAGTACTACTTTTAATTATTTTCTGAATATACCAATTTAACATCCCATCAGTTCACGTTTTTCACAACTATAAATAAGCTGTGCAAAATGGGCAAAGCGCTTCAGCTTCCAAACTCCAAACCCCCCAATTACATACCTTCCTATTCTCTCTTACAAATTTCAATCAAAATTAAAGCAAATGGAATTCACCAGTTTAGTTGATACTTCTTTGGATTTGAGCTTTAGACCTCATCGAGTTTCCGATGAATTACCGGTATGTGGAAGTGAATTTACAATATACACTATAATCATGTATTGATATAATAATTTGCGTAATTGTTGTTTAATCTGATGATTTCACTTTCCTTGCAGAAACAGGAAGTTGAGAGTAATTTCATTGGACTTGGAAGAGATCCCGTACTACCTATCAAAGATGAGGTTCGTAAAATCTTCTTCTTCTCCGATTTCTTACAATGGCAGATCCAGAATTTGAAGTTTATATGAGTAAATGCTGATTTTGAATTTTTGTATTTTTGTCCAGACAGGTAATTTAATGGAGGAACTAAATAGAGTAAATGCTGAAAATAAGAAATTGACGGAGATGCTTACAGTTATGTGCCAGAATTACAATTCATTGAGAAATCAATTGACGGAATATTTGAGCAAGCAGAATAGTAGTACTAGTGGAGCTGATCAGGATCAGAACAGCGATGGATCGAAGAAAAGAAAAGTTGAAAACAATAATAGTGAAATTGTGAAATCGTCAGTTCAATTGTTGAATTCAGAGAGCAGTTCAAGTGATGAAGATTCATCTCCAAAGAAACCAAGAGAAGAACACATTAAAACTAAGACTTCTAGAGTTTATATGAGAACTGAACCATCTGATACTTCTCTGGTAAGTTTCTCCAACACTTTCTAATTAATTCCTTCTCCTGTTTCAATTTATTTGTATTATTTCAGATCATAAAATTCAAAAATCTTTTGATAATTTTCGTAAACTTTGTGCCAAATTACAAGGCAAATAAATTCAAATGGAGATAGTAGTAATTCTTTTTCATCTATAGTTAAATGACAGCTAATCTTATTTAACAACATATTAGAATATACTATAGATTATCAAAAAATTATGTTAACAATGAGCTATATAGTAACATATCAACAACAAAGTTCATAGCTGATTTCAGTTTTCGGTCTGAGTGTTAATTATTTAAGTTGTTTTTCTAATGGGGAAGGTGAATGTTGTTGCAGATAGTGAAAGATGGATATCAGTGGAGGAAATATGGTCAGAAGGTAACAAGAGACAACCCATCTCCAAGAGCTTATTTCAAGTGCTCTTTTGCTCCTACCTGCCTCGTTAAAAAAAAGGTACAGCTAATACTAATTAATAGTACAATTTTAGAGCCTAATGTTCAAGTTAACTCATTCTGAATTAACAAATTCTCACTTTATAATGTGCTACCTACTTCATTGAACTAAGTAAAACCAGCCCTGAAATATGAAATTTTAAAACCAAAATGACTCTAAAAGTCCCAAGTCATTTTCGATTAGGAAACAACTGAACAAGTAGGAGTAATTAAATAATTAGGTAACCCAACTTTCCTTGAAGTTTCGTAGTTGCAGCTTCCAAATATTTTATGTATTTTGTGGCCAGAAATGAATTCACAGCTATATTATTTGTAGAATTATTATTTTTGACTTGAACTATGTATAAATTTGAAAAGTATTCCCTCCATCTCATTTTAAATGATGTAACACTTAAGTAAACATCAAGTACAAGGTGTAATTTACTTATCATCCACTTTAATAACAAGGATAGAAGTAAGAGATAAAAGACAATTTCTTGAATTCAATATATACTAGTACTATAGATCACAAATTAGTCTTTTTCAATGTTTTTTTCTTCTTCTAACAATGGTGTTAATTTGTCAGGTTCAAAGAAGCGTGGAAGACCAATCGATTCTAGTAGCAACATATGAAGGAGAACACAACCATTCTAAAGTGGATACCGTTACAACAACTTCCCCGTCTAGCCGTTTCAACCTGAAAAACAATGTTTCGGGTAATTATACTGCTTCAGTAATGCCAAGTTCCACTACTAATATCATCAACACATCAGGACCAAAACCAATGTTAACTCTTGATTTGGCTGAACCAAAAACATTACAAAATGATGTCAAAAAAGTGAACAGCAATACAAGTGGTCACAAGCGTAAATCACCAGGAAATGATCATCAACAACAACACCAAAATAGACCAGAGTTTCAACATTTCTTGATAGAACAAATGGCTTCATCATTGACTAAAGATCCAAGTTTTCAAGCAGCCTTAGCCGCCGCCATATCGGGAAAATTCTTACAAAATAATAATAACACTAAGGATAAATGAATGAATAATTAAAACGAAAATTATGTCTCACATTGAAATGTTGCAGAGAAAGACAGGCAGCCACTAGGACATGTTGTATATAGTGTTTACTATAATTGTCTTTTTTTTTGGAGAACAGTAGGCAGTAGGTTGGACTAGTAGTGCACGTGGAAATGGAATGTGCTAATTTTCTATAGCAGCCAGCCTATATTAGTTAGGTTTCAATTTGCGCCTTTCAGTCTCACAAGATTGAGACTTTTGGTGGTCTTAAATTAAATTGTTGAATTTGCTCAAATAAATATTTAATAATTTGATTTCTCCTCCTTACTTTTGTGTAGACTATGGCATCTCTAACTTGTTATATTCTTTTGGGCGTTACTGAAAAGAAAAGAAAAAACAGGAGATACATCATACATAAAAGGGGTAAGAATATTCTTAATTGTGTGAGTATTTTAGGAAAAACTGTACGGATTTGATCCAAAGTGGATAATATCTTTGAACTATTTTAGCATGACAAGCTCATTTGCTACTTGTTTTTTTAAATTGGTTTCTATTCTATTCGACTAAGGTCAAGAAATGGAGGCCAAGTTGAAGTCAAAAGAAGAAAAGACCACAGGTGAAACTGAATTTTTGGTTCATTGAAGGAGGGAGAATTTACTTGACCCGTATTTTAGGAGAATAAAAAATTCTTGATCTAAGGATTAAAATAAGGGAATTCAGGGGCATTGTGAGACTATAAATTGAAATAGATATTGGTTTCTAAATGTTAACATCAGCCACTTGATGTCATTGCTTCAAAATATATATCCTATTTAAAAGACAAGATGTAATTTCTTGGTGGAATAAAAAAGTAATACAACATGTTCATTATAATTTCACCAGTAAAATCTAAAGAAGATAATGTGTACGCAACCTCATTCCTACCTTGTAAAGATAAAGAAGTTTTTGATAGAGACTAGAACCCTCTGCTCATAAAAAAATAGTAGTTTGTAATGATACAAAGTAAGCCAGAGACCACACATAACATACTGTTGAAAAGTATTTGTCAATGACAATTCTGTAAGCTAATCTTTAACTTTTTTTTCCCCTCTAAAAACCTACTCCACATTGCCCATTTTGGCCTCGTCCTGCTACATTAAGATTTTTAATCAAATTGTACACCACCCCTCCCCCACTAATTCTTGTTAAATTTTCATTTACCACATTCGAGTCAACTTTTACTTATCTAGACTAATTCCACGGAATACCTGCCACCTTCCACTAGCAACATCTATCAAGTAACTCTATCCATCAATGCTAGGTTGATAGAAAGAATCATCTAGCGTTTTTTTTTAATCTCCATTGAGTTTTGAACCTAAGACCTCAGAGTTTTCAATCACTAGGCCACACCCTTGGGTGCTAAATTTTCATAATTTCCCTTCCCGCCTCATTGCAATCCCTACTAGATGTAGATATAGATCAGATGTACACAGCAATGGTAAAAATAATAAGCAAGGTCATTTGTACACAAGCACTTGCCGCCCTTTCAACTGTATCGCAACCAAGGGCGCAAAGCTACCAAATCTACTAGGAGTATAAATTACATTGCACTACTACTCTGAACACATTTCACTATGTCGATAAATTGAAGTCATCAATAGCTCTTATAAGGCCCATCTCAGTTTCATCCTTGAGTTGTTGCTTCACTTCTATCTTGGCTGCAAGGCCATCATCTTTATCCATTCCATCGGTTGCAGCTACACAATCATGAAATCTGAAGCAACTGATGAGATGGTCGTTTGTGATTCCAGCTACTTGCATGAATGAGTACACGACAGTAGGTCCAACTCCTCTGAATCCTCTTTTAACTAGGTCTTTACTTATCCCTTCAGCTTTTGACGTCTTCATTGGCACCTGCCTTGCATATCGGAACTGACTAACTATAGGTTTGTTATTCACAAAACCCCATATGTATTTGTCCAAGGATCCAAGTTCATCGATGATCTGAGAGGGTAACATGAGCATGACATCAAAAATTGTTCTGAAGTGACAATTCTAAAATTACTACTCACTGACAGTTACTATTAAGGAACCAGTTCAGGACTTCTCTTTGACACTAAGCAGCCAATCATGACTTTCTCTTCGACGACAACCTTCTAAAAATTTCTTTCATATTTTAATTACAAAAAAAATGATTTAATACTGTAATGTAGTTTTAAAATATGTAGATACTATTTCAAAAGATGTAAAAAGCCCATATTTGATATTTTGTGCCCCATAATCCCGGGTCTCACTTTTTCAATTTGAAATGAGGTGTATTCTAATAAAGTTTTGTTTCTCTTTCTCCTTTTAGAAGTTCTTTCGACATTTAATAGCCTACCCTCTAGAATGACATACCTATTAAAGCCACAACTAATGCCTTATATTTCATAATAAGCACATCATATCTGTAGTTTCTGACTTTAGAAACATATCACATGCATCTGCCGAGTATTTTGAAAATTTTGCACCCAGTACAGAAACCATCAGTTTCCAGGGAAACAGAATTAGCAACAGCAAGACTTTCAGCTCAAGACAGCTGATACAATAAATGCAGACCGACTAAGCCGAAAACTTTTGAGCTTGAAATAATCTGTGGTTAAGAAGCAGTTTCCCGTAGCAATCTTCTTTCATTACCTAAAAAAGGTCCAACAGCCTCCCTTTTAATTTATGTAAAGTTGACAGTTATCTTGATGGAATATCTAAGAACCGACATTTGACTTGTGAAAATCTGAAGAAGGTTCAAGAGCCAAGAACTACGAAAGCTTCAAAAAATTTATCCTAACCAATAAAATTTAATTTCTCCTAGCTGTACAAGGAAGGTTTTTCTTCTTCAAGACAAGGACAACTCAATAAGACAGAAAACTTTCACGTACCTTACAGGTTTGGCGTGCATTTTCAATAACTGCCCGTAGCTTTACCTCTGATAAAAGAGTGCTGGCAGGACTTCCTGGTGGTGCTATCTTCTTCTCATTTAGTTTTGAGACTGCAACTGGGTCAAAATTTTGAAAGACTTCTCTGCATAACAAATAGTTCAAATTGAAGCAGCAGCTTTTGTAAGGCAACTAGATATGAAATGATAACCCATTTTCTGGTACTCCAAAGCACTGGTGCAGAGCGTAATGTACCTAAACATATGTCTTTTACTGAGAATTGCCGGCCATGAGAGTTCAGCTAATGCAGTGCATAAACTGAGAAGTTCAAAGAGCTTCCTGCATACAGTAGTAACCCAGACTGAGAAAACCATCACATTTAATTGCCTTGTTTATTGCAAGCCACAAAAGAATAGGAAAATATAAAGTAGGAGTACACACTTGTCGTTGTGGACTGGAACTCCCCATTCCTCGTCATGAAAAGCAGCATAGGATGGATCTTTTGGCAAAACGAAACCAATTAGCAGAGGGAACGGATAAGAACATAATATCTACAGCATTACAATAATATATCCTTCTAAAGGGATGACCATGGACCAATATAATGGAAAATCCAAAAACTGGATGAATAAAAGAATCTATTACAAACAATGGACTAACCCCAGGTAGCAGACTTACTAGGGCTTGCTAAATGAGTCTTCTGTATCTTTTCCCGCTTTGTTCAACGTAAGGTTTCCCCAAAAGTAGAGATTCTATTAATCTCACACTTAGCCATACACGGACACATACTACCAGAATAGGACTCCTGACAAACAATAAGCCTATAGAATCCTTTGTGCTTAGAATCCATTACTTACACACATGGAAAAATCACCATGATGAACTTGTTGGAAGATGTACAACTTGTTTCATGATGTAGGACTAGAAAATGGAGTTAGAGAGCAAGATCACAGAACATTATACATGTTTGACAAGAATAGAGATGTGGATACACGTTAAGTTATTCTCAATATAACGATTCCTTTTTTCTTTTTTAGTGATAGTGGTGTCTAGGCCAACTTGTGCACATCTCGACTATTCCACCATGTACCTACTACCTTCCACCAGGACATGTCCATCGAGGCTTAGGCAGATATGAAGAAATCAACTAGTGGTCTCCACTGGAATTTGAACCTAACACCTCATAATTCGCCTACCACTTCATTGATCACTAGGTCACACCCTTGGGTGCTTATGTACTTGTTCTAGTATTAGGTATGGTGCCTAACAAAGGTAATACTTTGACCTTTCTTGATTATAATCATTAGCTTTCCTGCCCAAAAGGAAACAAGATGATTCTATAATGATTCTTCCCCTTAACAGGATACAATTAATAGCGGATTTGATTTTGCTGATCCTAACATGGTTTTTCTACCCCCTGTATCCTCTCGATGATTGATCAAATGAAAGCTTACCTTACTTGATCAAAAGAGAACCCCCAATAACAAGGTTTAAAAACAACACGTTCATCTCATAACAAGTCATAGACTCAAAATCCACTGGAGAAGTGGCAAATGAGAATTCTTAACATAGGGTCCAGAAAGTAGGTAAGAATGCCACAAACACTAAAATAGAGAGAGCATCTCCAATGATGGTTTGATAATACTAGGAAATAGTTATGTATTAGAGTAGCAAGTTGTTCGGACTCTCCAAAATGTTGCAAACCTAGTGGCGGATCCTCCAAAAATGCACTACTTTTGAAGGATCTGACACGCACCCGATGACATTTGAAGAGTCCGAGTAACATGAGCAGGACAGACTGGAACTTCTAAAAGGCCATGCATGGTCAATCACCTTAATCTCCAAATGTCAAGCATATGATTCCATCACTCCTCTGACCATGTTTTCACAAAATAGAAGATAAAGAGGAATAAAAATAAGCAAAGGGAAACGAATGTTAAATGGGATGCAGGTGGTGTTTCAATAGAAGGATGCTAATATAAAAATTATGCAACCAGTTCAACAAATATTTATCATAAATACACAATAGACATATTAATAAGGTTAAATAAGAGAAGTAAATAACGCATTAATGTAGTTTCATTGCATTGAATCCTCAACATCTATTATCTTCTTTGATTTTGGACCCGTTTCATTCAATTACTCAATAAATTGAGATTATTTAACATCAAAGGTTCTTTCTTTTTGTGCTGATATATAATTCTAAACAGACTCAAATGCCTCAAAGAAAATATTGGACTTAACATAAGCATATTCAGCACTATAAGGAGTCATCATATTCAGACCTTCAACCTATTGCATCCCTTTTTATTTATTCGGGTCTGAGACATAAAATGTGTGCAAAGTCCATAAAAGAAGAAGATTATGAGACCTAAAACCAAATGGTCAAACTGCTCAATGTGCATGGATTAATAATGTGTTTCCCAGCGTTTTACACTTTCCTCGAATACATCACAGAAAAGGTTAGTTCTCCTCAAACTTTTCCGTAGAACCTCACAAAACCAGCAAGGTGGCCCAGTGGTTTGGGCTTGGGACTTCCATGTTGGAGGTCTCAAGTTCGAAACCCCATGCTAGCGAAAGCAAGGGGTTTGCCTTCTGGGTCGAGCTCGTCACACCAGGCTTGCCTAGTGCGGGTTACCTCTCCTATGTGGTTTGCGAGCTATTGCATAGGAGAGGGGTTTTTACCCTGTGCGCACCCAAAGGATAGCGGTTGCGGGTTTCCCTTGTCATAAAAATAAAAAAAAAACCCAGCAAATGTTCATACCTGTCCTCCAGCCAGCTGCTAGCTAGTCTATGTAATAATTAGCAATAAGATCAAGTGGAAGGTTATCATTTCTTTATTATTTTTATGTAAAGAGCAATTTATAGAAGAGGAAGTTCAGTTAGTGGGCTTTCTAGGACTTCTGTGATTACTTTCAGCAAATGTAAACTTTTGGAGGTGGTCGGCATACCCTTAATGCTGAGGAATACAAAGTTACAAGCTTTAAAAAAAATTGCAATAAGACACACATCAGACCTAGCAAACTCACCACTAATCAGTTCAAAAGAAATTCATGAAGCCAGTGGTCAGTTTACATAAAGACTGGTGTGACACGATGAGCCATGCGAGGGTACTTAAAGAAGCATGCATGCATGGTATATCATGGCCATAAACTGATTGACAGCTTGACCTTTACCAGAGGATCCTTTTTTTTTTAAAACCGAGAAATCCGTCTGTGACCCGCCCTTTGGACCGATCACAACCTTCTAAACGCGGTGGATAATGGATCCGCCCCTCTACCCTTCTCCACTTAAATACCGGGCTTGACCCTGCGACCTAAGCCACAAATCCTCCACCTTTTGCCACTTGAGCTAGGCCTTTTAATGCCTAAGGAAATCAAGTTTACAGTTCAGACACTCTCATTAGGCATATATTGCATCTTAGATAATGTCATGTACAGATGCCGATGACCTTCCAATTGATGAAGGAGAAAATTCTCTCTATTTCACCATTTTTCCATATTGTCTGTTCATCACACAAAAACACTATTTCACCATTCTTCCACATTGTCTGTTCATCAAACAAGAAATAAAAACTTAAGTGACTTTCTGAGGGCCTGAACAGTATGCTATTAGGTTCAAATTGATTTCACCTTCTTCCCACACTAGATCAAGTAGCGTTTCTTCATTCCCTCAAGCAACACCGAGAATGGAATCAAATTCTAACTTCATGAACTCAAAAAAAAAGTTGAAAAAGGGAATGCAATTAAATTCCAAGTTCAGAAATACAAGGAGAAGGATGGTAAATTCTTAGTATGAACTGTTAAAGATGAGCATATTTGCTCAGATTAATTTGAGCACGGAAGTAGAGGAAAGCATGTGAATTGTCAATTAGCAAATCTGTAATCTCTAGTTTCTCTTTGGTGCACCTATGATAACCCTATACAATTGTATAGAAGATCGAGAGTTTCATAGAGAACCATATTTTTTTTGTAGGTTCTCTACTTTTTGATATTTGGCTAGTACACGGGGATTTCCCATCATTTTTCTTGACAATGGTGTTTGGGTTGACTTGTGGGGGGGGGGGAGTTACCCCAATTAACTGTCAATTAGTAACTAGATTGCTCATACCTTAAACCAACCATTAGAATAATGACCCTAGTATAAAAAAATTATCCATTATAAGAGATAGAACGGGATATAATTAGGGATTCAACTCTCATAAAACATCAGCTTAGTGGAATAGACGTCCATTGCAACTTAACCGAAGAAGAAAAAGTTTTATCCATAAATGTTCTCCAATTATTAATCACGAAGTAGTTCATAATCACAATTAATAGCATTAATACTAGATTAGGCGAGGGAAATATATATATGCATGCCAACAACACGGAACATCGTTTTCGATAGCAAAGATGGACAAGCAATCAAGCTCGTATCCAACACAGCCCAGCAGTATACATCAGTTGGTGGCAGACCTGAATGATGACAGCTTGGAGGCACAAGGATTTTCAAAATGACACCATTTGGTTAGCTAATACCAGGAAGTTGAATCGTTCTCTCCTCCCTAACTCAGCTGAATGCAGAACTAGCTCAGTCCATCGTTTGTTGCCCTAATGAACTGGGGAAATCCAAGTCCTATCTACACTTTGACATATTAGTATTCTAGCAAAGACCTACATATCCCAATTTTTCCACTGATAGTGGATTAAACCAAAAGATGAACCAAGAGCAAATACTATCCCACAATTATGTAACAAATTTAACAATGCTAACTTATCAAAACACTGTAACTCTACATATACAACAAATGAAATGCAACATTACAGAATTAAACATACCGGTATTTGGGGTCACCCAAGCACACCTTTTCTTCATCACCGAAGCATCACCCGGAGTGGGACTTGAAGCCAAGCTAGGACCTTCACCAACAGTTTTTCCAATTTTCTCAGACTTCACCACTTTCGGACTACTACATTGCTTCCTTCTTCCAGCCGTCGGCGTTACACTCCCACGGCTCAATTTCCCCGTTGTCGATGCTCTGCTATGAGAAGAATCCGTCGAAGCATCCGAAGAACAAGACGCATTAAGCGACAAATTAGGCCTCATCATCAATGACCTATGGTCCTGTTGCTGTCTCAAAATAGAAGGCACAGCTCCTCCACATTTCTTCGAAGCAGCCACCGGCGCCAGTGATTGCGGTACGGAATCCGTTCCCTCAAATTTCTTACCCTTAGACTCTTCACTTTCAGCAGCCTTCATAACAGGCTTCTCAACGGGCTTTCGTAATTCAACGGATCTAGCCTTGTTACCCGCCGGACCGAGCACTGATCGGACTTCAGAATCAGCATTGTTCATCAATTTAACCCTAGGTCCTCCAGACATTGAAACAATTACAACTCCTAGTAACTAGAAATTCGTCGAACTTAGCATGAATTTCTTCAACTGTGCTTAGCTAGGGTTGAAGAGTAAAACAGTGAAGGGAAAAAGAAGGTGCATTGTAATTATATGGACCGGAAAGTAGAGAATTAAAACCCTAGAGAGTGAGAGAGCAGATACATTATCGGCGAGAAGAATTTATTGAGAAAATGGTGACTGTCCGATCTGAGAAACCAACGGCGACTTCTTTAAGGATGTTTCTAGAGAGAGAATTATACTACGCCTCTTTCTCTCTTCACTTGCATTTTAGTGTGATCATCGAAACTAACCAATTATCTGTTGCCACGTAATAATAACCTTTTACTGTGATTTGTTTTATTAAAAATTAACTTTATTAATTAGATTTTCAAAAATCTAAACATAGCCTAGATTTAGTGCACAAGACTGTCAATAATTCACGTTCTATAATAAGTGTTACTTTAGCTTATTTCACGCTAATTAAGAAAAATAATAGTATAACTTTTTTTAACTTGTCAGTTTTAAACTTTATACCCTCCTTAAAAAACAAGAATTGAACACTATATTTATTATAATAGTATGTGTTTTCTTGAAAATTGAGCACTATTTGCAAATAAAAAGTTTTTTTCATATAAGATATAATTTGAAAAACATACAAATTTCAGTTTTTAATTTTTAAGATGATGTTTGTTTTAGAATGAAGAGCTTTATTTTTTTAACTTGTTAAAATAAACAAGTAAAAAAACTTTATTTATGTTCATTCATCACCATGAATTATTATTTCTCAATTTACTTTGTATTTTATTTTTTGAAAGTAGGTGTTGTTATACTTGATTGAAGGGAAAATTATTATTTTTTGAAATGATATACTTTGGAATAATATAAATTTTATTTGACTAAATTTAGAATAAAAAAGGATATGCTACCTACTAACCCTTAAAATGTCTTTTTTAATAATTGAAAACACACACATAATTGGACCAAATTTGGAAATAAAAAAATAAATGGGAAAAGGGGAATTAATTGCCAACTTAAAACACAATTTAATTAATTAAGGATAAGCACGAATCTAATTATAGAGCTTAATTATTGTTCATCCATTACTGTGGAAATTGAAGATAGCTTTTCAATTTGTGAATTGTGATGGGTACTTGATTGTGGAGTGGCATCTACATCTATTTTTTCTAAGCAAAATTTAGAAATTTAAAGTTTCATTTGTTATTTTTTTTTGTGTGAGTATATTGGGGTTGGGGGTGTTAATGGTACGATTCAATCGGTTATTTTCTAAATTAGACTATTATTATTTTAGATTAATAAATGGATTTTTAAGTACAATTTTAGTTTCATGAAAATCTTCACATATTTTAATAAAGATCATAAAAGGAAAAAAAAGAAAAAAGTGTAGCCTGTTTTATAAAATAGGTTACCTTATAAGTCAAAAATATCAGTGACATATCCAAGCTAGTTTAGTGAATAAAACAAAGCCTAATAATTTACTTTTTTCCTTTTATGATCTCATTATCTTTTTTTCTGTATACAATTTTCTTCTTTTTCCTTTTGATCTCATCATTGACTCTGTTTATGATCTTACTTTTTTTACTTAATTGGTACACAATTTTGTGGAGTTCCTTTCCTTTTCATGCATCTTGTTTTCTCCTTGATTGCATATTAAGCAATCTTTTATAGGAAAACTATACCTGATTCTCCCTATGATTGATGGAGCAGCAATATAGAATTGTTATTTGCTAGCACTTTGTATTTTAGCTAACAAAAGTAGTATAAATCACAATTCCGATAGGATATATATGATCTCTTCATCTTAGGACATATCTAGACTTATATTTGTAGGTTCATCGAAGCTATATAAATATTTATTTGTGAACTCAATTATTACTTTATATTAATTTGAGATGATTGTAAGAACTTATAAAATTTAAATTTTGGATCTATCTCGTAGAAAGAATTGCCCAACCCATATTAAGGAGACCACCCATGCGCCTTTTCCATTTGATGTAAGATTCTTCAACACCCATTTCACGTCCAGGACTGAATATCTGGTACATGTACAATTTGATTTAGGGGCTCATCATGAAGAATACTAATTGAGATAGATCCTTTTATGATCTTGGATCTAACTCAATCCAAAAGCTAATTCAGCAACATTGTCCAAGGCTCCAAGCCATTTAAGGAGACCACTCCTTTTTCTTCCGATGTGGGACTCTTCAACCAGTTCAGGGTATAAGAAAAATCTTAGTAAAGAGTGTTTTCTCTTTAATTGAAATTTATGCAGCACAATTCCAAATTAATTAGGTTGTCAATATGGGTATTAGACACTCAATTGATTAAAAAAGGCAAAAAATTAGTATTTCATCCTTTCAATTTATATGATTTTATTTAATTTAATGAAGTGTATCACATAAATTGAGACAATATAAAACAGACGTAAAAGACAAGGCAGGAACAAAGTGACAACACTGGGACCTACTTATCTAACAACCTTCACACATTCAAATCCAACGTGCTATAGTTTTTAGCTATCCCCAAAAAAGTTGCAGAATTTTATGATACACTCAAAAATGGCTGCCACTACTACTCTACTACCTAACTCCATTTCTCCTTTCTTTACTAATTCACCTTATTTTCCTATAACCCATGTCACAAATGTACCTTTCTTGAACAACAATCCATCTTTTTCCGCCAGAAAATCAGGGATTTTTTGCCCCAATGCCAAGAAAAAAAATCCATGGCTTGACCCTTTTGACTATGGTGATGATCCTGAAATGGAGTATGGTTCACTTTTTTCTGAAGGCAAACAAGATGAAGATCCAAGGCCACCTGATAATCCTGATAACCCATATGGATTCCTCAAATTCCCAATGGGATACTCTGTTGAAATTGCTTCATTGGGTTTGAAAATTAGAGGTGATGTTAGGAGATGTTGTTGTGTTATTGATGGTGGGGTTTATGAGAATTTGCTGTTTTTTCCAGCAATTCAGATGATTAAGGATAGGTACCCTGGTGTTCAAGTGGATATACTTGCAACAGCCAGGGGAAAACAGACATTTGAGATGAATAAAAATGTGAGGTGGGCTAATGCATATGATCTGGATGATGATTTTCCTGAACCAGCTGAGTATACTGATATGGTTGGAATTCTTAAGGTTTGACGCCGTTCCATTAACATCAACAGATCATTGTTTAAATCTACGTTGCTTGGACTCTTCAAAAATGTAGTGCACTACTTTTGGAAGTATCCTAATCTAACATTTTTGAAGAGTTCGAGCAACAAGTTTTTTCATTCCAAGTCTGATTCTTGTTGTGTCTTAATGTATATATGTAATGTAAGCATGTTGCATCTTAAAATTAGAGAAAACATCAAACATTATAAGGACACTTGGTTAGGTACGAAGATTTAATTATGATTATCTTAATGAATAACCTGATTGTGTAAATATATATTACTTGATAGAACTTAAATTTGTTCCCTTATTGTGTAGCTAAGCGACCTCGATGGTCCTAGTCTAACTGCAGGTGCTGTGCTCTCGAATCTCGATATATTCACATATTGACTGCTCTCCGAACCTAACATCCCTAGTGTGGTGAATTTTTGATAAAATAGTATAACTAACTACATATGCTTGCAGATAATTCTAAAGTTGAGCAGATCACATTTGGAAAAGAATTGCTTACATTAGTTTCAAGATATTAATCGCCTTGTTTAGTCAGATGGAGATTAAAAATTTTGATCCCTGCATTATTAATAGAGAGTTCTAGTCATTTTTTTGGCTAAGTTATTTGCTCTAATGCATGATTTATTGCAGAGTAGGTACTATGATATGATCCTGTCAACCAAACTGGCAGGGATTGGACATGCAGTATTTTTGTTTATGTCGACTGCTCGTGACAGAGTTAGCTACATTTACCCAAATGTGAATTCTGCAGGAGCAGGATTGTTTCTGTCAGAAACTTTTACACCAGAAAGCATGAACCTTTCCGAGGGCGGATATCATATGTAAGTAGATGTTCCAACTAATAACTTCATTTTTTGACAACTGAATAGGGAGTTTGTAAAGTAGTGCAACAGTTGTACTTCGTCAAAGCTTGTATCACATGTTTACATACACTTTTTTGAAATAGGTACCGTCAGATGATTGATTGGTTGGGCAGACCAGCTCGTAAAGTACCACGACAACCTTTACCTCCACTTAAAGTATCAATCTCAAGAAAGGTTAGGGAGGTTGTGGAGGCAAAATATAAGAATGTTGGTGCACAAAAAGGCAAATATATTGTGATTCATGGGATTAAATCAGATTCAAAAGCTTCTATGCAGTCAAGGGGTGATACTGATAGCTTGCTCCCAATTGAGATATGGGCTGAGATAGCAGAGGAGATAAGGTATAGTGTCAGTTCATCCTCCTTTGGAGGGCATGCCTATAGGGTCATATTTTGAGTTCTCAAATTGACTGATTAGTTTTTTTCATCAAATGCAAGAATTTCTGCGAGGTATACTAATGGATTGTGAACTATTATTTGATCAGGGGAGTCAAGCCAGTTTTTGTCATTCCGCATGAAAAAGAAAGAGAAAATGTGGAAGATGCAGTTGGTTATGATGCTAGTATAGTGTTCATAACCACCCCTGGACAGGTTTGTTTTCTCAACCATTTTCACAATATCAATGACCGATGATCAACCAGTGTTTAGTTGAATAACCATAAACAAAGAAATTGGTTGGAGTCAGAGATATAATGGCAACAATTTACCTTATAGTCAAGGAGGGTATAATCAAATGAAATAGTCTTCTTCTGTTGCATGTTAGTGACAGCTTTAACTATAGTCTATATACCGCGGATGAGCATTAGAAAACTAACAGTCCCCACAAATTTCTCTGCCTTAGCTTGCTGCTCTTGTTGATGACTCTGCTGGAGTGATAGCTACGAATACAGCTGCCATACAACTTGCTCACGCACGTGGAAAACCAAGGTAACGTCATGTACTACAAGCTGTAAACGCGGAATTTCTTGCACCTTTTGCTGTCTTTGTGGGGAGGTTGATATATCTTGGTTGTCTGTGCAGTATTGGGCTATTCTGCTCTGAGGATAAGGCCAGAAGTTTTGTTCCCAATGCAGAAGCAAAAAAATGTGCAACTATTTCATCAAAGACTGGAAAATTGGTTGATATTGATGTTGAAGCTGTGAAGAGTGCTGTTCAAATTTTCACCATGCCCCTAGCAATCTTCTAATAATGCATCTTCCAGTTCTCTTCCATATAGTAATAAAGTATTCCTGTAATTGTTACTATTCCATTTTCTTCTCAATTGTAATTAATAGAAGCGGAAAGATATTTTCCTTCTTTTTTTATCTCAACAACAAAGGAATATGAAGATATGTTATTTATCAATATGGTGTTTTAGAACATTTTGATATCTTGTTTATGAAGTTGGAAAGATTGTTTAAGAATAAAGAATTTCACAACTTGTAGGATTTTCATGTTTTAGAGAAAAAAAATACTACAACTAAAAAAATTAAATTACATGTTTAAAGGAAATTTCAACTCCAAATCTGATTTCAAATCACGATTTTGTATTGTATGTGCAAAGTGCAAACAACAGTAAATATACATAAGCCTTGTTAAAATAAAATCCCACAAAAATAGAGGACATAATATTATGAGGTCGTTTTCAAAATTTCCATGGGCCACGAAAATGTGGAATCGGTCCATATCATTGGGCCTGCTTCCCCAATTTGTGCTCAATGTTTTAATTTTGAGGAACTTTCACATATAGTCACTCAAAAATAGCCTAATTACTCTCCATAGTTATAGTTTGATAATTACAATTCGTAGCTACATGTCATAGGGAGGAGAGAGTTGAGCGAGACTGGGAGAGAGAGGAGAGAGGCGAGTGAGAGAGGGCAAAGAGTGGGCGAGAGGTGAATTGCATATGTATATCGGTTAGATAATTGTATATTATACATATGTATTTGTATATATAGCAAGCGAGACTGTGAGAGGGAGGAGAGAGGCGAGCGAGAGAGGGCAGAGAGGTGAATTGTATATGCATATCGTATATCAGTTAGATAATTGTATATTACACATATGCATTTGTATATATGGCAAACGAGATTGGGAGAGGGAGGAGAGAGGCAAGCGAGAGAGGGCAGAGAGTGGGAGAGAGGTGAATTGTATATGTATATCCGTTAGATAATTGTATATTATACATATGTATTTGTAGATTCTGGCGAATTATACATATACAAACGTGGCTAATTATACAAATTCGAAGTCAGCCCACGTAATTAATGTATAATGTTAGTCGCGAGTGGTAATTATAACAAACTATAACTATGATGAGTAATTAAGTAGTATAAGTTTGCTTAACCGCGTAATTTTTCCTTTAATTTTTGTACTGTTCTCACTTCTCACTTATACTTCTTTTTAAAAAAAATAAAGAACACTTCTCACTTATACTTCTTTTTAAAAAAAATAAAGATAAAAGGGAAGGGACGTGCACCGCGAAAAAATCACTAATTCAATGAAATTCCTCCGCTCTTAATTAAAAATCTTGAGCTCATATTTTGGATATGGAAAATTCTTGTTAGCTGAGTTTGATCATCTTTTAATGAATCTTACGTGGCGTGAATCTAATTTTATCAAGCCAATGATATTAGATGGAGTATTGGATAACTAAAGGAAAAGTGGAAATTGATCTAGATGCAATAGAGAAACTTTACTCATAAGTACTTACTAGTAAAAGTAAGAAAAATCTTAATTTTAGATAATAGGATACTCCCTCTCTGTCTCTAATTATTTGTCCATTTTTCTTTTTATAGTTATCTCTAATTTCTTGTCCATTTTGACACATTAAGAAAGGACAAAATAAGTTTACCTATTATACCATCAATTAATTACTTTGAAAAAGGTAGAATATTTTGAAAATCTTAAATTTTTAATCCATTCACTTCATAATTAACAGGGGTAAAATGGTAAACTCACTATGTCAATAATTGCTTTCTTAATAGGTGTGTCAATTTAAAAGTAGACAAGTAATTAGGGACAGAGGAAGTACTACACAACAAAATCAAATAAAGTTGTTTTATTCCATGAATGAAATATCTATATTACATAAAATTGGAATAATATAATCTTGTAAAGTTTAGTGTCAGCAAGTCACTACTTTTATTTATCATCAAGCTAAAATTTGCAAGTGGGATCAACTTTTAATAGAAAAGGAAGACATACAGGAAATAAATAATAAATAAAATCAAAACATCATTAAACACTTGCTACCTTTCAATCATTATCATCCGTTGGGACTAAGTAACCAAAATTAAACCAAACATAAACATCGTGAGATAGTACTATCCATAAATCATTATCATACGTTGGGACTAAGTAACCATAGTATATTTTAAAAAAATACGATGCACATGAGGGTCGTATTATAAGGGGTGTGATGTAGACAGTCTACCTTAATACATATATTAGTGACAAACTACTTCCAAAGCTTGAAATGATGACCTATATAAAAAAAATAATTATTATTACTCCAAAACTCCCTTCTAAATAATCATAGTGTATAAAAATAAAAATATTAATAGAAAACGCTTGCAAAAAGATATTAAAGAAAAGGTTACAAACCATGATTAGGACTTAAAAAAGGTGAAGTGGCTAATAACAAATTAAAGGGCTTAAACTTTTAATTATTTCTTTTGTTGTTCTATTAGTAGCATTATTATACTGAATGAAAATTTCAATAACTCCTTGAGCAAGATAGGAAAAGTCCAAAGGGAAAATCATTTTTTAAAATTATGATCCACTTGCTTTGTCCTAACGTTAGAATTGCAAGAGTCAAATTATTAAATTTTTTTACCATTAATTGGATATGAATTTTTATTTTAAGTAAGATTTGTACTTTATGAAAAAGGTAGCACAAAAGATACTGTTTATTAGGGACGGACAATATGAACGGGCTCGCACATATTCTCTGTTCTCATTTTTATTCTTTAAGCAATATTTCAAAACATGATTCAATAATCTTAATAGTTAATATGAAAAAAGTAGCTTTGTTACTTTACTACAATGATAAGATTCAGCCACCATAAGCATTTTATTATAAATTAAGACGATGACAATGAGGTCATAGTATGGAATTAATTCATATTCAACTATATAATATAAATTAATTAAATTAAAGTTACAAGTTGTACCTATGACCTAACTTGGACATTACAGAAAAGGATGAAAATTAGAAGAAATCTGGGAAAGTAATTAAGAACAAGATTACATTTTAATTAATCATATATACCACACAAATTAATTAAAGCTTCCCAACATATATTCTCCTTTGAACATTAGAAATACATTGAAAAAGAATATGCTTTAATGCTAATGAATATTTTGTATATTTTACCTTATCATATCATTTCTTGATCCTGTCTTTCAAAAAAATTGTTCATTAATTAGAAATTCCAACTTTTTTCTTCTCAGAATCAATTTTAGACAAATGGTTATTATGAGATATATGCATTTAACTTAGAACATGCTTTTAAGATAAGGTAAAACTTAATTTAGAATTAAGCAATAATATACAGGTATTAATTATATCATCATTTTTTTATTTTATTTTTTTGAAAAAAATGGAATATATAGGACCTAGTCCTATTATCCTCATCATCACGTGCATAATATATACTCTTTCTAATATTTTAATTCAGCTTCTGCTTTATTTATTTATTTACTATAACTTTTGAGTTCTTATTCTGGTTAATTTCTATGTGCTACTTAATATATTTGCTAAAAGTAAAAGTAGGTCCATCTTGTCTTCTCTTTAATTTTCCTTCTACTAGTTATCTTTGCATTATTAATGAACACTTGCAATTAAAATTATATGCACTTATAATGTAGAAATATTTAAATAACATAACTAGGTTACTTGTTAAGTAATAGGGGAAAATGTCTGAAATATATTTGAACTTTGACCGAAATTACTGTAATAATATCGAACTTTGGAAAGGATTTTTTTTCCCCGCACTATTTAATAGTGTATTTTAAAGGTATATATGTGTCCACATGAACATCATAAATAATGCATCATTATAAATAATAATGTGTCCACGTGGGCACATATATACCTTTAAAATACACTATTAAATAGTGCAGAGGGGTAAAAGGTCCTTGATAAAGTTTGGTATCGTAACAACAATTTTGGCAAAAGTTGAAGTATTTTTTAGACCATTTTCCCTAAGTAATATCATAGGTTAATTTTTATTAAGTATTATTAATTGGTGTTGTGGTCTTGTTACCTGTTATATTTTATTCACTGTCTCCTTCTTTGTACCTAGATTTGCTGCACTTGAACCGAAGGTCTTTAAAAAACAACCTCTCTATCTCCACGAGGTAGTGGTAAGGTCTGTGTACATTCTACCCTCTTCAAACTCGACTTATGAATTTCACTGGATATGTTATTGTAATTGACGATGTGGTAAAAAGTAACTAATGTGATATCACATATCGAAAATCTTTACGTACATTATCAATATATATAATTAAAATTCATTTTAATTACTGTACATAAAGATTTATTTTAATACAAGCAGAGAAGTTTAATATGTGATAGCACCTTAATTACTAACTTTACCACATTACCAATTAATAATACATAATAAAAAATTAACCTATGATTACTTAATAAGCAGCCTAATTATTAAAATATTTCTACATTAGATATAAAGTTTATATAATTTTAATTCATAATTAAGTATGCTCCATCAGGCATGCATGGCCTATTAACTGTTTGGCGTGTTCGAACGTGAAGGATTAATTTTAAAAAAAATACCTAATGAGATCAAGAAAAGAGCTTTACTTATTAATTAGATATCGTTTATAGGCTATAAACTTATATATAGCCTTCTATTTTTAGGCTACTTGCCTTAATCACATATATAATTAATGTTGGAGGACTATTAATTAGGGTTAGATTAGATTAGTATCCAATTAAAAGGAAGATCTCGATATTGGTAAACTACCCTAGCTACTAATCTATGTAGGTTCAGATTTCATGTGGAGAAAATCTTTGTTTTCTATAGCTAGACGGCGGGTTATCAATCAATAATCCAAAGTTTAAGATTTGACACATGGAGCAATAATTTTATAGGACATTAAAAAGAAAGATTGGTATGCGCCATAATGTTAAAAGATTTTGAATTCGAATTTTGAAAATGAAGAGTATAATTATAGGAGATATATTTCGTTAGATAAGTCAAACTAAATTAATCGATTGTAGATTTTAGATTCATTTAGGTTCTTTTCTCCGTATGCTTGCTTTTCTAGTATATATATAACTTTATTAGTTGAAATTTTGGCTTTGCCATACTTCAATACCATATCTTTAATCAGAAAGTTTAAATTCGAGTATTAAAAATGAAGCGAATTATTCTAATAAGAAGCGCTTCTCCTTAAATGAATCATGTCATTGTCATATGATGCAAATCTGAATCAACTGATAGACAAAATTACTCCATCTTCATGATTAAATTAGGGTTCAATTTCGACTATGGAAAATAAAGAGAATGTAATTAGTCTAACAAAAAGTTCTTTCCCTTAAATGAGTAGATTTGAGTGTTGAAAATAGAAGAATATTAGTACTATTCTAATAAAAAGCACTTCTCTTTAAATGAGTTATAATGTTATATCATGTGATGCATCTCTCAACTAATCGATATCGATAAATTTTAAATATTAAATATTTTCTTTAAAAAAAAGAAAAAGAGAGGGTGGTGCGTTCTAATCCATCCAACACTTGTCTCCTTTTCTTCATGTCATCAGCCATTATTTTTGGGCGCAAAAGCAAAGGGCAAGTGCAAATGGATTAATTATAAATTAAATATCATGTGATTTAATTATCAACTAATAAGCCCCCCTCCACATGTTAGCCAATAAACCCCTCTCTATTTGGCCACGATTCTCACCAACCCAACCCAATTATTGATCCAAGAAACTACTTTTATCTCCACATCCAATTAGAAGGTACATCCTAGAACTAACAATAACTTTTTAACTTAATTAACCATTGTTTTATTTAAATTAATCATAATTAGTGGTACCCCTTTCCCTTTTCCTCCTTGCTTTTCTCTCATGCTATTCCCTTTTTCCTTAATTAACTTTAAAATATTTTTTTATGAGTACTTAACAAATGAAGGTACAATCAAAGATATGAATCTGAATTTCTTCATAACGAATTATCCTTCCAAAACTTGGAATTAATGAAACTGTATTTTTTATCAAAAATGCTTTATCATTCGAATCAGACACCTTTAACTAAGGACTGAAAGATCTCATATCCTATCACGTTTGATAAGAACTGAAACTTGAATCTAACTGAAACCCGATATTTCTGACTTAATATATATTATGATAGGAAAACAAAAGATATTGAATTTAACTTAACCTTAAAATCTAGTTTGAAAAGTAAGACGCTTGATCAAAATGATCAAATCCGATATATCAATGTGGGACTCTAACCATACTCATTGCCACCATCATGCATGAAGCGCAAGATGACAATCTCATGGAGAAACAATTATTGGAACACAATTCACTAGCTTAACAATAACAATCACCATCAATTGGATATTAAAGTATTAGCTATTAGCATAGATACATGCACCTCTTTACCTTTAGCATTAAGAAGAATATATTATAAATTAATCTTTTAAAATATGAATCAACTAGTATAATATATTTAGCTCTAGTTTGGCTCTTGAAAACTTTTTTAAGGCAGTTTACAAAATCTGATCCAAAATCTATAGGCAAACAGATATTTGAAGATAACATTTTAAAATCTGATGGAATATCTATATCCGTCAAACAAACACTTAAAGATAAACTTTTAGAATTTGATGCAAAATCTAGGATCAAACGCTACTTTAGTCTAAACAAATTCCCAAAGAATTTATCAACAACAATATAGAAGAAAAAAGTCCACAAAAACCGGTGATGTTGCCATGTCATCAGTTAGTAGGTCCCACTTACTTTAATTAACATGAAATAATTAAAGGACCAAAGTATAGTACAAGCTTTAGGTATATATATATAGGATGATACAAGATCAAATTTTATTAGCAGCTCAATCAATATATAAATACAAACATTCTTCACTCTATATTAGGTGAATGTCTCTTAATATCTCAGAGGAGAATTTATCAACTTATGATAATACCAATAAAAAAACTGAAGAAATTGTTGTAAGACAATATGATGAAGAGAAGGACAAGTTGGCTGTGGAAGAATTGGAAGGACAGTGTGATTTTGGACAACGAGGGCAACCATCGTTGTTTACTGACCTCATGGGTGACCCCATTAGTCGTATTCGCAATCTCCCCTTACATGTTATGTTGGTACGTAACTATTTCTTCCGTTTCAATTTATGTTATGTGTTATGCATGATTCAAAGTAATACGAAATTTTAATTTCCCCTTACATAAAGTGACTTATTACAATTCAGGTAGCTGAATATGGCAACGATGGAGATATTGTTGGGGTAATTCGAGGTTGTATAAAGACTGTGACTAGAGGAAACAACGGTTCAACTCCATGTCCAGTTTATGTAAAAATTGCTTATGTTCTTGGTCTGCGTGTTTCATCTCACCACAGGTATGAATCATCGTCAGTCAGAGTAAAATATTATTTATACTATTAGGTCACTCAAATATCGTTGGAATATTAGAATCTATACTATAAATCTTAAGGATCGCACATATAAATGTGAAAACACAATGGCAAATGATATGCTTTCCAACTATATATCCAATTTAGTTCATAATCTACGCAAAAATGATGCTCTTTTAACAGTATTTTATGAGAAATTATGTCGTTATCAGAACATATTCATAATTGAATAAGTTAAATATGCATGGGCCAAATTAAAGTACCTTTAGTTTAACTTTACAAACATCAATGGGAGACTCCCAAAATGACTAGAACAATGCAAAAAAAAATGTCTCCTACTTTTTTAGACTTTAATTAATTATATATACAAAGTCGTCGTCTTGACATGTTTTATTTTCCATCACACCTTTTTTTTCTAAACTATAGTATATTCAAATATATTGATTATTTCTTTTTTTGGTTATATTTTCAAAATTTAGGAGGCTTGGCATTGGAACAAAACTAGTTGAAAACTTAGAGGAATGGAGCAAAATCAATGGAGCAAAATATGCTTATATGGCTACGGATAGTAGCAACGAAGCATCGATAAAATTATTCATATCGAAATGTAATTACGCGAAATTTCGTACTCCTTCCGTGTTAGTTCAACCAGTTCATGCTCATTATAAGCCGGTTGCATCCGACATTGCTATCGTGCGAGTTTCACCACAACTCTCTGAGTCATTCTATCGACGTATTTTTGCGAATTCGGAGTTTTTCCCTAAAGATATTGATCATATACTAGACAACAAGCTTAATTTTGGTACTTTCATGGCTGTACCAAAGAAAACACTCTTAAATTGGGATCCAAAAAGTGGATCTTTTCCAACAACTTTTGCTATACTAAGTGTGTGGAACACTAAGGAAGTTTATAAGTTACAAGTAAGAGGCGTATCGTCGCTAAAATACGCTTGTTGTCTAGGGACTAGGGTTTTGGACTCATGGATGCCATGGTTAAGGGTTCCATCGATACCTAATATTTTTAAAATGTTTGGGTTTTATTTGTTGTATGGAATTCATATGGAAGGTAAAGACGGTCCAAGGCTTATGAAATCACTTTACGCGTTCGCGCATAATATGGGGAGAAATGATAAAGAGTGTCGTCTGTTGGTGTCTGAAGTTGGGTTTGATGATCCTATTAAAGAGGCGATACCGCGATGGAACAAGTTTTCATGGGGAGACTTATGGTGTATGAAGAAACTTGATGTCAATGAATTATCTAAGGATGATAATTGGATGGAGTCTCAAGTTTCTAATTCTTCATCAGTCATTTTCGTTGATCCGCGTGACTTCTAAATTAGGTTTGCATGGAGTTTTAGATAAGCTTATATATAATGAGCAATTGTATATTCCAACCAACAACAATGACTACCCCTTAGTTTCAAAACAATTTGGGGTCGGCTATATGATACTATTTTCTTATTAGTGTATTTCAAAAAGAATGTTCTCTTTAGAAATTGTTTAGCTTTAATTTGTTCAGTTTAATATCCTGAATGACATGTTTCTTTAGCCGTGGAAATTTCATGACATTTCAGATAAAAAATGTCAAATATCTTTTTTTCTCAAAATTCCTTATTCTGTCAAATTACGTGCTATAAATTGAAATGTAGAGAGTAACTAAAAATAAGCCTTTTTTTTTTCCCTTTGTAAGGGAAAATTGTGCTTTTAGTCCTTTTAAAATATTGATAATTCTAAAATTGACCCTTGTGACATATGATTAAGTATATTTAAAAACTTTAATTAATTGAAATTAATGTGCACTTTTGATAGTTGCGGAGTCTAATTTTTTACCAAGGAGTTCAAAATATAAAGAACTAATGAACTAGCGGAAAAGGGTTCAAAAATTATTTTAATCATATATAAATAGTGTAATTTTGCATTGACCAAGCTGGCTCTGACCCTAACTTTGACTTTTGAATTTGATCTCTCTACTCGTAAAATCAAATGAATTATAACTACTCAAACTATTTAATGACTCATTGTGATAAATTTATGTTGTTAACATCACTCTAAAATAATGTAACTAAACATGATATATTTTCTATATAAAAGGATAAAAAACACGCATACAGCCAACTAGTTAAAAACTAAATTCCTTTAGTCAAATATCACAAGAATCAAAATTAAAATTAAGTAAAAGAGGGATCAAATTATAGTATCAATTATTTTCATCTTATGGTTTAAATTGTGGAGTAAAAGATGGGAATAATATGGAATAACTAATGGTCCCCTCCCCAATATTTATGCAAATTAAAGAGAGATTAGCATTTCTAAAACTTTCGGCTGAAAGAGCAAAGACCAAACGGCGCTGGGATTAATTAATTAATTAATTAAACAACAAAATTATACTAATGACAGCAGGAATCTAGCCACGCGTTAGCTTTAGAACTTTAATTTGATCATCGCATATAATCATCAAATTAAAACGCTTTCTAGCTTAACAACTGTTGAACCATTTAGCACTAATCTACAATTAATAATGACGACCACGTTCTACCCACTTACTTATAATTAACTCATCATGCAACTTTCAAATCAGTTATTTTTGTGTTACTATTGTTATAAATTGGTTCATTTTGTTTATCTTATTTATGTTATTACAATTTCTTTCTTTTTTTACCTCTTCCTACGTTAAGTTTAAGAGTCTATCATAAATACTTTATGTATCTATCATTAAGTTTAAGAGTCTATCATAAATACTTTATGTATCTATCATTACGATAAAAGGGTGAGATTTACATACACAATATCCCTCTTAAATGTACTCTACATGTAAAATTATACTGAGTTTATTATTGTTATTGTAATAAATATCTAGTGATGTAAAATATAGATATGCTTAGGACTTAGTAGTGCATAATATAAAACGTAAAGTTCATACATATACACGTACTGTACAGTGTGCATGGTATTATATATATGAAATATGTTTTTATATAAGTACTATTTAAATGTGATTTACACCAGTTGATAGTCTTACTTAGCTAATTATCAACTACTTATATATACTCAGAATTTATAATATTTAATGCGACGCACTAAATGAAGACTAAATATTTGGCTTTTCTGTTAGTCTATAGTTTTTCGTAGTATTAGTTTTACATATACTCTTAAATAAATACTTTGAAACTGTGTTACGGAAATGTTATTTTCTTAAAATTACATATATCATATCATGTCAGGTTAACAAATAAAATCTCATTCCCCAGGATTGCGGTAAGATAGTTAGGTATGTCCTTCCATTTTTAATCAGAAATTTTGAGAGTGAACTCGATTATGGAAAAAATTATGTTAGAAATCACTGCCTATAACACGTTATCCTAATTAATTAGAGATAACTTGCTACTTTGGCTCTTGCGCATCGTCAATATCAATGCGCTGCTGCCCGGGCCTGACGTGCACCCACTTTAAGAAGAAATACTTGTATCTCACAAATTTTATTCTTTAAAATTGTAGTATTATTCCCCACTTTGAATTGACTTAGAAAAGTATAGCTTTTACGTCAAAAATAAAAGGAAAAAAATACTTAAATACATATCTTATTTTATTATAATCTTTAAAATTCTACCATTTAATAAAAAAATCAAAATTCCTTCGCTGATACATACATTCATATCTTCCTCTCGAATACATCCCTTTCCTTTTTGATACACCATTTCCCTCTCGGATATATTCATCCCCTCTCTAATACATCTCTCCCCTATGTATCCGGATGTCCTATATCCTCTCTGATACATCCCTCCCCTATGTATCTGGATGTCTGCTGATGTATCCAAAAGTCCAGTGATGTATCCGAAATCCATAAATTTTAAGGGATTCTTGTAATTTGGAAATTGTAGGGAGATAGTGTAATAAACTTTTAACACAATGATATTTATGTAAATTATTATAAAAAGTAGAACTTAAACGACTTTTAAGTCAAAAAAATAAAAAGTAGGGGAGACCTACTTTTGATTTTTTAAAACTTATTTTAAGTTATTTTTAACTTTGCCAAACATTTCCTACATTATTTTAAGTCATTTTTTGACTTATTAAGTTATTTTTATATTTATCAAACACTTTCCGAAATCAAAAACTGAATTTTTAAGTCAATCCAAACACCCTCTAAGTTTGTTGTTTTCAAAACTCCAATAATTATGGTAGATTTTAAATTCTTTATTCTAGAAGATAAATAAAAATAAAAATTGTAATAAATGTTTTATTCTCTCCTTAAGAAAAAAAAGAAAAAGCCCACGACATAGTATAAGAAAAATCTAAGACACAGAACATGAGTGTCATCAAATGTGTCAATTGGGGTTTGACCATGTGTAATGTTTTAAATTAAAATTTTTATATTTTTATTTTCTTTCATATTTATTAATTAATAAAGATTTGTTTCCCTTTTAGGATTTCCGTTGAAATGGAGGGAAAATGTAATGGAGAGGAGTCGAGTCCAAAAATTCTCCGGCCTTAATTTCAAGAAGAAAGCGGAACGTTGTCCAAAATAATTCGTTATAACAAAAATTCCTTTTCATTTCTTCCCTTTTTTTATTCCCTCCATCTCTTTCTCCTTTTCACTTTCTTCCACCCTCTCAAAAAAAAAAAAACTACTTCTTTTCTAATTATTCTCCTGCATTTTTTGATTAATTTCGTAAAATTAGAATCGTCAACGTTCAAGTAAGTTCCATTTTTTACCCTTCTCCCTCCCAAATTTTTTAATTTTTTGGCCTCAATTTGGTGATGATGATCTTGTTTCTATTTGAGAGGGGAAAATTTAAATATATTTTTTTTAACTTTTCATACACAAACACAGATTTTTTGTCGTACAATTGATTTAAAAAGAAGATATAATTTCAAGAAACTGTACTATTTTATTGAATTGTTTATTTTTTTCTTGTTACGTATGCATGCATGCATAACGAATTTTGAGACCTTTTTTTTCTCATTGTCATTAATCATCTAGCTATAGCTATAGATCTGTTTCTACCTCTTCACATTTTTGTTGGTTGTTGAGGAAATGGAAAATGGTGGATTCCGAAAGGAAAAAAAACACGAAATTCTGAAATTTATAGGTGTTGTGTATTTTTTGTTTTGTTTTTGATTGACGAAATGCAATTCATCCACATAAAACCAATTGACATAGGCCATAGAGAGAGGATGAAAGAGAGACATAGGAATTTGTGTTGGAACTATTGGAATGGGTCAATGTTATGGATGGTTATTTACTCGTTATTTACAATCTACTCAGAGACGGAGCCAGGTAGGGACAAGGGGTTCATTCACACCCTTTTTGACGGAAAATTACACTATATTGATAAGATAAAAGATACATATATTTTCTTGGTTTCTTCATGTATTTATTTCTTATATAGTTGAGCCTCCTTAATGAAAATTCTGGATCCTTCACCTGAATTTACTGACACCTTATTTGTATCAAATTAAAATGCAGTCAAAACATAAGTATTTGATGTGGCCATATGCCTGATGTTTTGATGAACTCCTTCACTCTCTATGCAAGAGATTTTATACAATGTTTGGTAATTACAAGTCGCAGATTATTGGAGGACAAAAAGAAAAGTTTGTAAGGTATGCTTTCAAAATCTCTGCAATATTCACATATTTCATCTCTGTTTAGTCCAATAATGTAGACGAGGGCTTTTAACCTAAGTTGCTTGGACTCTTCACTTTCAGTACCGTAAATTGCTGCATTAAGGCAGCTAGTGTATTGTTTATGTGGTTTCTTGTCTTTAAACACATATTGCATACTGATATTTTAAAGAATGTTAAAGTAATCAATGGATGTAGTATTATCACTTCAATTGTTTTATAGTCATATATACTGATGCATATGGTTTTGAGACAGCCTCTAACACCCCTGATTAAATTCCTGAAATGAACTAGTTGTCTATTGTAAGTCAGAAAAAGCTTTCCTTGTTTCTTGCAGGTTAGAGGACGCTAACTCTGACATATCGTTTAAGTCTGATATGGCTGGAAGGACTAAGTATGGATTTAATATAGAGGGGCACGCTACCAACCCATCCAAGTCAATAAAACTAGGAGTAAAAAGAGGATCTGAGGGACTAGTGACATTTGGTAGAACACTGAAATCTGGTGTTACCCGAGCAGTTTTTCCAGAAGATCTGAGAGTTTCAGATAAAAGGATATTTGATCCTCAAGACAAGTCTCTCCTGTTCTGGAATAGGCTATTGGTCATATCATGTATTTTTGCAGTATCTATTGATCCTCTATTTCTCTACCTTCCTGTTTTTAAGGATGAAGGGAAGTGTCTCCACATAGATGAAAGTTTAGCAAACATAGTAAGTTGGATGCGGACAGCAGTTGATCTCTTTTACCTTATCCGCATGGTTCTCCAATTTCGAACAGCTTTTATTGCTCCATCTTCCCGTGTTTTTGGGCGAGGTGAACTTGTAATAGATCCCAAGCAAATAGCAACCAGATACCTCAGCCGTTACTTTGTAGTGGATTTCCTTTCCGTTCTTCCTGCACCACAGGTTCCTACTATACCTCTGACTATGTAACAACTCATGTGCACATTCAACATTCAGCAACCATTTGGATAAACAGTTTTCTCTTTGGAACTCTCTTTAAGGAGAGCCTTGGCATAACTAGTAAAATTGCTACCATGTGACTAAGAGGTCACGGGTTCGAGCTGTGGAAACAACCTCTTGCAAAAATGCAGGATAAGGTTGCGTATAATAGACCCTTGTGGTCCGGCCCTTCCCTGGACCCCGCAGTGCACCAGGCTGTGCTATATATATATCTTTGGAACACACACTCTCTCTCTCACACACACTCTGTGACAGTGACAGGCTCGCACACACATGCAGATAGTGAGGCAAATATGCATATAATCTATTTTAGCAATTGTTACAGCAATATATACATAATACCTATTTTTCTCTATGCACCTTTTATTCCAGCAATAGAGACACACACAAATAGAAAGTTAGAGGGGGGCAGTACTGGCAGTCACACCATGCACCTTTTGTTTCTTCGTTTGAATGCTAATGCCCTTTTTCTAAAATCACACAAGACCATTTTCCATTGTTATTTTTATCTTATTAAAATTAAGAAAAAAGAAACATCTTGATCTCTTAATGAAAGCTTCAACTATAATTTTACGATTGTTTCTTTCTACAAAAGTGGTATTTGGTTGATTTATGCCCTCTAGTGCATTTTCTTCTTCAGACTGTGACATGGAGATATCTTGGTGGATCAAGAGGTTCGGATGTATTGGTTACAAAGACATTATTATCGTACATCATCCTCATTCAATATATTCCTAGATTTTTGCGGTTTATTCCATTAAGTTCGGATTTGAAAAAGACTGCAGGGGTGTTTGCAGAAACTGCTTGGGCTGGTGCTGCATATTATCTGTTATGGTTTGTTCTAGCTAGTCATGTAAGTAACTTTTCAAGTTTGTTCGTTAGTGCATTTAATATTACTCTTTTGTTCTTTCGCAAATTTCTCTTCGTATTTGTCTGATAAGGTTTTGACATAAAATGACCAGTCATTACATACGGTAAGAACGTATATAGTAGCAAGATAAAACATCCTGCTAACATATTCTAAAGGAACCCATTAGTATTTAGTGAAGCTTAGTTTTTCGTCAAAATTCTTATTAAAAGACCATTTAGTGGTAGTTGATTTTCCACTCTGCTCTTTTATGGTCCTTTGCCTAGAATATGAAAATTCTGCGACAATTGTATATGGCATCTAAAAATGATCATTCACAATATACTCTTCCCTTTTCTAGATTTCATAGTTTAAATAGCTTTGTGTCTCGGACAAATAGTATTTGTTATAGGACATCATTTGGGACACTGCACTGCAATCTTTTTATCTCCTCATTGACCATGAGTAGTACATCACTCTTACCTATTCCCCATCTTCAATGGGTAGACTGGATCCTTTTATTTCCTTTTCCTTTCGGCATACTTTGTTATCATTATAATCTGAACTGTTAACTAGAATTTCATCAGTTATTGGTATTTGATTATTTATGGTACTAAGAGAAGCTAAGGTTACTCCGGTTAAATAATCAGTGAGTCTCAAACATGATCAGAAGGCCATCTTTCAAGAACCCAGAAATGCTTAAAGTTTGTTGTTTATGATATGTAGATATTTGGGGCCGTCTGGTACCTGTTAGCTGTCGAACGCAAAGATACATGTTGGAATGAAGCATGCACCGAAAATGACCAGTGCAACGAAAAATTATCTTATCTGTATTGTTCACGTGAAGGAAACTTCAATTTGACAGAATGGCAAGACATTGGTAAGAGTGTTCTTGATGAAAACTGTGCTGAGGAGGAGAAATTTTCGTATGGAATATATGCAAGAGCTGTAACAACTAATGTTCTTGACACTGAAGATTTCGTGATCAAATATTGTTTTTGTTTGTGGTGGGGTTTGCAGAATTTGAGGTAAAACTTCAGCTATATGATGCGCCTAATTATATTGTTCCATTTTCCCTCCTTTTCACACTTTTGTCTTTAGTTAATAATATTTGTCTGCCTCAAAGATCTTCCCGATTTCTGTGAGAAAATTATGTTACTCCACATTGAAACACAAACTAACTGTCTACTTTTAGTTCAACAAAAGGTAAAAATTTGAAAGCTAGTGAGGTGTCATCAAAGTTTGTTTTCTTAGTTTACTACTCCATTGAGTGGCATAGTATGGTTAGAAGGCAAGAGGTTTCTGTGGAAGTGCGCTGTCTATAATTCAGACAAAATGATGTTCTGTTGCTTTCCTTTATTGAGGTAGCTTTTGATTTGTCCTAGAACAGGGTTTTATCGATGCTCTTGGAATCGTAATTTTCCCTGTTCTGATGGGGGTGTTCATGAGAGTCAGAAAATCACCTTTGGACAATGCCTTTGTGAGCTTTAACTTGTTTTAAATTTCATTTTTTACAGCACACTTGGTCAGGGGCTTGAGACCAGTACCTATACTAAGGAAAATCTCTTTTCAATAATATTGGCCATTTCTGGACTCCTACTATTTGCTCTTCTCATTGGAAACATGCAGGTGAGTAGATTAAAGACGCCCTCTTTACGTTTTTTTTTTTGGCAACTTTTTTCTTAAGGTTATTGTTGCCAGAATCTGTAGAAGATGATGCAGAATAGTACACAAGTTTTCAGTGTGATACTTCCTTTATTCTTTTAATTTTTTTTTTTGAAGGTCAAAACTAGTAATATTTTGAACAGATCTCATACCTCCTTTTTATCATTTATCCTTCTAATAGTATTGTTTAGTCAGAGTAGATAAAATTTGGTATTTTCCCTCCCATATTTTTCCTAATTCAGATTGGTTCAAACAATAAAAATGGAGGGCTCGCACAATCGAGCGCATTACTTCCTAAACAAATGGGAGAAATGATTTATAACAACCTATTGATTGCTTGATTAAGGAAATGCTTGTATAGATTAAGTTCCAGGAACATGTAAATTCTTTAACAAGTACAGGTAGTGCTTGTTAGATTAGAGAAGTATTTAAGTTCATACATTGTCATAGTTCTTATACTTTGGCTTTGTGCACCCTACAGACCTATCTTCAGTCTCTAACAGTACGACTTGAGGAGATGAGGGTCAAAAGGCGTGACTCAGAGCAGTGGATGCATCATAGAGTACTTCCTCCTGAGCTAAGGGAGAGAGTTCGACGTTACGATCAGTACAAATGGTTGGAAACTAGAGGAGTAGATGAAGAGAGTTTGGTGCAAAATCTGCCCAAAGATCTTAGGAGGGATATTAAGCGGCATCTCTGTTTGAATTTGGTCAGAAGGGTAAGTACTCTTATCTTGTTGATAGCTCAAGTTCACATTGTTGGGCATGATGTAGAGTACTTTTTTATATGTTCGAAACCTTGATGTGAAATTTGATGTTAAAATATTGTGAATGATACATTTTGCAGGTGCCCTTGTTTGAGAACATGGATGAGAGAATGCTTGATGCCATATGTGAGAGATTGAAACCAAGTTTATGCACAGAAAGAACATATATAGTTAGAGAAGGAGATCCAGTTGGTGAAATGATGTTTATAATCCGTGGTCGCCTAGAAAGTGTAACAACTGATGGTGGGAGAAGTGGATTCTTCAACAGAGGTATCTTGAAAGAAAATGACTTCTGTGGTGAGGAGCTGCTAACATGGGCATTGGATCCAAAATCCGGTTCTAACTTGCCGCCATCAACTAGGACAGTCAAGGCTTTGACAGAAGTAGAGGCATTTGCCTTAGAGGCAGAAGAAGTGAAGTACATTACATCACAGTTCAGGCGGTTGCAGAGTCGACAGGTACAACACACTTTTAGGTTTTACTCGCAGCAATGGAGAACCTGGGCTGCCAGCTTCATACAAGCTGCATGGCGCCGGCATACAAGGAGGAAAATTGCAGAACTTCGTCAAATTGAGGAAATGGAAGAGGACGGATTTAATGAGAACGATGATGGAGAAACTGAGTTTACTCCAATGCTGCACAAATCTCCGGAGAGACCATATTAGTCTCTTCACATTTTCGCTGCTAATCCTATTTGGAGTTCACAGGCATTAGAGCTCAAGTTCTAGAGGTTTCGAGACTGGCTTTAGTGTCCATAATCCAGACCAAGTCAAGAAGACATTTTTTGTTTCGAGTGTTTGAATTTTAAATATTAGAGAATTGTTTTGGGATTGCTGTAAGAGATTTAGTTTTGTGTATTCAAAGTGTCTCAATTTTGTAAAAGAACAGTTAACACAACAAAAGTATATTATTTTCTTGTCCAACGGGAACGCATTCCCTATGGAAAAGGCAATTGCTATGTCTTCTTTACTTCTATATTTTCTTTTTCTATCTGCTTTGATATGTGTTATTTGACTGGATCTGAAACTATTTTGTGGATATCTGATGACTGGAACTTTTTCTCTTTAAAGGCTGGGGAAGCATTATATTAAAGAACATTGTTGATTCAACGAGTTGGGTAATTATTCCGTACCTAATTTCTCCACCACGGGGGTATGGATCTGTAAGCTTCCACCGCCATCCTCTTCTTTTTGTAACCAACTTTTTGTTGTAGCTCAGTTCTACTGCTTAACTACGCCATGCAGAAGTTGCTTCTAAATCAAATCTTCTTCGAACCAAGTTGCTGTCTGCAGTAAGGGAACAAGGTATTAGTCTAATGAGAAATGATTCAATAGGAGAAGTTGACTGACCTATTTCATATTTCTTCAAATAATATGTCATTTGAATAATGGGGCAAATCACAGATATAAAACAGACTATTAAAGTAGTAAACTAAGGAGGTGACCTTGTAGCCTCTTCTGAGAAATTCAAGTGAACTTCCTTTCTTCCCCTGAAGTCCTAGTACTCTCAATAGTTCTTCCTTAGTCTGACACAAAGAATAATAGCTTCTTAGCAACCATAAAAATTATAAGAAACTTGAAAGCCCAAAGAGCATATGACAGATGCATATTTACCTCTCCCAGGGTGAAGCGAACGGCGCACTCTGTTATACAAGAAAAAGAACCATCTGCAACTAGAAAGGAGTATGAAATATGGATATCGCCCGGAGAAGGGTGGTGCCAATGAAGAGGGATGAGCTTGCCGCAGTGACAAGGCTGCCTGTATGCAGCCATGACAGAATGGCTGGCTGATGCTTTTTTTTGGAGGGACAAATACAATGGAGGGAAATATAACAGACTCGATAATTGAGGACGAGGCATTTTCTTGGGAAGAATAAACAATAATGAAAAAATGTAAAACGAAAATGATAGAGGATCACCAATAATCTTTACAAGAGCATGAACCTTGTACAAAATGGTGGAATCTGGTCCTGTCTCTAATAATTAGTTTTCGATTGTAACGTTCCGATATTAACTTTGCTACATGGTGGCAATCTGTACATATTCTAAGGTTTTTCACTATCCTAATAGTGAATCCAGGTTCAGAATTGATTAGAGCAAATGCAATCGCCAACTTCTCACTGTGTCGATTAAGGGAGTTCTCTTTCTCATCTTCTCCTATATCAAGAGAAACCTCTGAAGTATCTGGAACATAACCGGAAATTTTTAATTCTCCAATCAACACAGCCAACTTCGAATATATTCTTTTAGATTGAGGATGAGACTGATCCCCTGCAACGAATTCATGAACAATTCCATGCATCTCTATAAGACTACAACCTGGTGTCTTCTTGATCCCGCGATCTGTCATTATTCTTCTTGTTTCGCGCAAGTTATCCCATTTTTTGCAAGCTGCATATATATTACACAAGAGAACATAGACAGCCCCGTTTCCAGGCTCTAGCTGAAGAAGTTGTTGAGTTGCAATTTCAGCCATTTGAACATCCTTGTGAATTCTGCAAGCACCAAGAAGAGCTCCCCAAACAATTGAATTTGGTTTCACTGGCATACTCTTTATAACTTCATAAGCTCCCTCCAAATGCCCTGCTCGACCAAGAAGATCAACCAGACAGCCATAATGTATAACATTAGGTTGAATGCCATGCTGAGAGGCCATGTTAGCGAAGAAGCTTTTTCCTTCGTCTACCATACCCATATGAGTACAAGCACTAAGAACACCAATGTAAGTCACATCATCCGGTGTTTCTGAAGCTCTCAGCATCTCAAAGAACATATCTAGAGCTTCTCTCTCATGCCCATTAGATGCAAGACCGATAATCATGGCCGTCCACGTGAATTTGTCCCTACAAGGCATTTGAGTAAACATCATCAATGCCTTCTCCACATTCCCACACTTAAAGTACATGTCTATGACAGCATTACCGAGGTGTACGTCAACCTTAATTTTGTGCTTGTCAATGTAAGTCTTGATCCACTCGCCAAGTTCAAGAGCCCCAAGATGTGCACAGGTGGTAAGGATGCTAACCATAGTGAACTCATCTGGTCGTATCTTTGCTGCTTGCATTTCACGGAAGAGCATCAACACATCTTTAAATCGGTTTTCTTTGACATATCCATCCATCATCGCTGTCCAAGAAATATTATCCCTCTTTGGCATCTGATCAAAATATTTCCGAGCCACATCAACTTGCCCAATGTTAACAAAACCTTTGACAATTGTGGTCCATGATATAACATCTTTATGCTTCATGCTCTGAAATAGGCCAAGTGCAACATCCATCTTTCCAGAACTCGCATACAGGTCAACTATAGCATTGTCCAACACCAAACTAGACTGTACCTTATAGTCCTTAACATATTGATGAACTCGGTTGCCAGTATCTAAATCCTTAAGCTGCGAAAGAGCTGATATCACTGAGATGAGAGTTACCGAAGTAGGCTGCAATTGCTTCTCCTCCATTGCATAGAAGAGTTTCCTTGACTCTCTGAATTGCTTGGACCTGTTGTACCCCGAAATCATAGAATTCCAAATAAGTATATCACTTTTAGCACTCAAATCAAATACCCCACGAGCCATATCAACTTGCCCACACAAACAGTACACATGAATCAAAGCATGATGAACAAACTCATTTAACTCAAACCCGAATTTACATACATGAGCATGCATACTTTTCCCCAACTTTAACGATACTTCACGAGTAAAACCCTTGAGCAAGAAAGGAAACGTATAATTATCTGGTTGTACATTGTTATTTAACATCTCTCTGTAAATTGACACTCCATTTTGGGGACTATTTTCTCTTGAATAGCCCTTGATCATTGTATTCCAAATGAAAACTCCTCGTTCAGGCATTATGTCAAACACAGTACGAGCATATTTCATATCACCTAATTCATTATTAGAACAAAAGGCTATAATATTGGAGCAGAGTTTAGGATCAGAAATAAGGCCTTTTTGGATAATTACTGAGTGAATCTGTCTAAGTTGGTCCATGGATTTGCACCTTTCTATGAGACTCTGCAAGGATAATTGGATTTCTGGAGACAAATGAAGATGAGCAAGCTGGAAAACTTGATTTGGACATTGTGAAGCACCTTTTCCATGGAAAGCCAAATTGAAAGTATATGTCAAGTTAGAGAGTCCCCTAAGAGAGCTTAAGATCATAATCATATTCTGATTTCACTATCAAACACATCACATAAATAGATTTTTATTTTTTTTACAGCTAAACAGATATGAAAATATCATTTTCTGGTAAATGGTCGAGAGATCTCGTTTCCTCAGTAGAATCTAATGTGTAATCGTTTAACGCAACCAATTCCAATTTTGAACTTTCAAAAATCTAACAGCCTATGAAAGCTGTACCTAGATTCACAGAAATATTTTTCTTTTCAGTAACTACGATAGTAAAGCGGGAAAAAAAAATACAGTTTTCAGTTGATAAAGTATATTCCACCCCACGGCCCCACCTCCAACTCTAAGGTTGTAGGTTCGAGTGCTCGTCGTCCAAAAATCTATCATGCAACCATAAGATAATATCCCAACACAGCCATTGTTACTAGAATGTTCGTCAGAATCACAAAATAACATGCTCCTGTCAACTATCAGATGACATCTCATGGTAGCCTTGAAAAGGCTTAAATCTTTTGGTAGTGAAGAACAATCAAAACAGAATTATTTTTTTTCCTTCAATCACTAGCTTTAATGTATTTTCCTACTTTTTTAAAAAAGCAACGCAAGAGATGTTAGAGTGAATTTTCCTTCATATAAAGTTGGTGAAAGAATATGAATTTCATTGATCTATACGCCTTTGTGTGCCACAAAACTGTTTGCTATAAAGGGGTAATCAAAAGAAAATAAAGAAGCAACTACACCAATAAATCTTTACTAATAAATCTAATACTCCATTTTAACTGTTGCGTCTGGAGTTCCATATGGGAGCTCCCAGGATTCATATTGAAGCCAATCCTTGGAACAACTGAGAGCCTCAATAGTTATGGGTCTCAATGAACTCCGGTGTCTATCCAAATCTCGCAATGTAGTGTCAAACACAGAATCTGGAGTGACAGTGCAGACTGGGATGGATAAAATATCAGATGCCATTTTGGAGAGAGTAGGGTACTTGCATCTGTTAATTCTCCACCAACCCAAAACATCAAAATCTTGTGAGCGAGGCATCAGAGATTCTTCAAGATACTGATCTAACTCTGTTTTCATCTGCTGATTGTTCATAATGTCATGGAGATAGACATCGAAATCTGCAAATGTATCACCATTAGCAAGGAAACTATCTTCCTGAGAGAATTCTGATTTTATTACAAAACTGTCATTTGCTTCGTCTACAAAACTAGCCGGAGGCGGAGGAAGTGATTGCACGATGTAATCACAAAAAATTTCGTGCACTCCTTCATCGACAATCTTGATCCAAGATTCAGCTTCTTCACCGTAGATCTTGTTAAAAGTGAATTCAATTAACTTCATCTTGAACCTAGGATCCATAACAACAGCAACTGCTAAAACAAGGTTGCAATCATTCCAGTATTCATCAAACTTCTCCTGCAATGGTCTAGTCAAATCTCTTATGAAACGATCCTGGCTACGGGATGCCTGCATCAGGTCAAGCTGGATTTTCCACACTTCATGAAATAACACATCGGCCGTTGAGTATGTCGGGGAGGTTAAGAGGTTGGCTGCATCAAAGAAAAGCTTCAGGTATTCACAGAGAATTTCGACCTGTTTCCACTCATCCATTGTAGGTGTCACCTTATAATCAGGATCAGAAGTATCCAAGCAAGAAAATACTTCTTTCAGCTCAGACGCAGTCATCAGCATTTGATATGTGGTATCCCATTTTGTTTGGTCATCCACAATGAGCTCCTTCGCACTGGGAACTTGAAGTTGTCTCTTGAGCTCCAAAAACTTTTCTTCATGGGCATCTGCGGTTTTAACGAACTTAACACTTTGGCGGACCTTCTCAACAATTGCTCTCATGTAATGTAATGCATACTGTGCAAGATCGCTCAGAACACGAGCACAACAACTACCAATAATTAGCTGACCGTTGAGAATATTTCCTCCCTTGATCGATAGTAGATGTCCCAGGTTTTTTCTGACATTGACATTTGCAACTGATTGATCAAGAGTTAGCGTGAATAGCTTTGTCTCTAAACACCAATCTGTCAAACATGCGGCAACAGCATGATTGAAGGCAACGTCAGAATCAGGAAAAGGCACCATGATAACATTGAGAAGTCGGCACCGCAATTTCCAATCACTGTCAACAAAATATCCTGTTAGGAAGACATAACCTAAGTTTTGATCTGAAGTTCTCAAATTGAGTGTCAGACTAACACGTCCAGGAATTGCACCAATAATGTTCAAAAGGTTTTGCTTTTCTCCCAGGTAAATGTTAAAAATATGCTCTTGTATGGTATCAACATTCACTGAACTAAACAAAGGCTGAAGATTTTGCACAAACTTATTAAATCCCGAGTGCTCCACCATCTCAAGTGGATAGTCATGCTGAATTATCATTTTTGCAATATCATAGTAGCAACGGGCTTGATCAAATGGGATACTTGTTGGTCCTGGATTAGCTCTGTACCGCTTTCTTGACTTACCAGTATCCCCAGCAGAACCATTAGTTGGCGCAGCAGAGTTAAATGAGGTTAATTGATTCTTGTCCTGGTTGGTCCGACCCACCGGGCAAATACCCAAGGCGATATGCCGCTTGAGGTGGCTGGTGCCTGCTAACTTTGAACCACTAATATAGGCAAATGACTTCTTGCACTTCTTACAACAGGCCCTGGTACAGTCTGCACCAATTCTTTCAATTGTGAAATGTTCCCAAACTATGGACTTCTTCCGCCTAAACTTATTCGGTTGTGCCTCTGAATCAGCTATCTCATTGAGAGTAGTTAGGGTATCCATAGTAACTCCCTGCCAGCAAAGCAAACAAAATATCTATTAAGATACTTTATCATCAGTTTAAATAAGTTCATTAATCGATTACGCGACTAGATTATATAGAAAAATGTGTTAGATGCCGCCTTTTCTTTGAGTTTCTATGGTACATTATCATTGAAATTACTCACCAGTTATACAAGGATAATATAAAAATAAGGTAAAAAAGTTCAGAACCTTTCAGGGCATACAACAAATGTTTTAGAATACATGAATAAATGAAGCAATACTTCAATATATGCAAGTCTTTCTCAGGCATAAACAATGCAACAGTATTGAATTCAACAAAATAAATGAACCAACACGGCAGTGATGCAATATGTCTCAAGGATTTAGACAAGTCTTTCTCAGGCATAAGCAAATGAATATTACTGAATATGAATGGATGGACGATAAGTCGTGCATTGAAGTTTATCCAACAATGATTTATTACCAAACACAATAAGCTAGTTAATTACAAGGCAGATTCAACAACGTGCCGAATTTCAGAGATGATTAAAAAGTAAGGCTGAAGCAGCATTGTCTATAATTGGATCTACAGGTTTCTCCTCTCAAAAAAAAGGAGAAAGAAGAAGTCAGGTGGGGGAGGAGGGACAAGCATGCTCAATCGTGTGATTGACAAGTAGCAAACAACTGTTCCTCTCTCTTTCTGTGGGGGGAGGGGGGAAGTGCTTTTTGTCACTATTCATGAGTTATATAGGGTATTCCCACTTTTGGAAAACAGAACCTTTGTTGTAGAGGCAAATCCCAATGTCTCTGCTGAGATTTGAACCTAAGACCTCGTGGCCACACCCTTGGGTGCCCAGATATATCAATTTCCTTAACAGATTCCTTTAGGAATTCTCAACATTACACCCTTACATGGACTTGGTGGCCATGGTCTTACTTCCAATGAAACTCAATACCCATGATACAAACTTCTCCAAGTACATGAGAAAAAACAATTCTAAAGCTCTAATAAAAGTTTAAAAAATTAAAATACTAGGAACCCTCTCTTGAAGAGGAACACACGCAAAGACACCATTTAAAAAAAAAAAAAAAGGAACTAGATCATATCAAGAAAGCATACTTCTTTTTTTCCAGCATAATTCATTCTAGTTCATATACTCTTCTAACCCCGAATGCTCCTTTACAGAAACGAATGGCAACCCCCAATTTACATCATGGTTTTTCAGGTGCACAAAACACGCTTCCCA
>JAJOOH010004184.1:0-28709 GCA_029582605.1 Solanum gracilifrons
AAGTGTCCCAATTGTTTTTCCTTCTTTTGGTGGGTTAGGTAGCAAGGAAAATAAAAATATTTTTTCATTATCTTTTGTATTTGATAGGTAAATAAAAAAAAATAAAAATTATATATGATATTGGCAAAACACTATGAAGGTGGGGTGAAGGGGTATCCGGATAGGAATATGGGAGGGTGGAGATGGGGGGAAGGTGAAGATCATATGTATTTAAGGATGAAGAGGCTTTTTGTTATATTCTAGGTGTTTCGATGATCCTCACAAATGCAGGGACCTGGTCCCTGGCAGAGTGCTCTCGTCCAGATACAAATGGAGTACAGCTGTAAAGCTGTTATGTCAAGTGGTAGGTAAAAAGTGCAATGTCCTAGACCAATAGGAAGAGCGGACGAGATTGTATTCCTCAGTGTCTCACAAATGCAGGAACCTGGTCTTAGGCAGAGTTCTCTCGTCCAAATCTATAATTGGGTACAACTGTAAAGCTGTCGTGTCAGAGGTTGGTGAGGCGTCAGCGTACTACACCAATCAGAATGGACGAGGGTGTTTGTCCAATGAGTAATAACTCTTTATGGTTGATATTTTCTACATGACAAACACCATATTAAATTCATTCATCCTAAGAAGGAAGTCAGCCAGCAAGCCTTTTCAAGAACCTACAAAGAAGTTTGCAAGGGACCTGGTCCCTGCAAGATTGCGGCGTGAAAAGGTAACAAGACAACTATCAGAAAAGCTGCCACCTCTAATGTGGTAGGTGCACAACTTTTCTAAACAGTAGGACTTCAGCCAATAGGAGTGTTTCAACGAGTTTGTGTTGATTTATATCATCTCTTTCCAAAATACACAAACTCAAGATTTGGCAAGCAAAAACTCAAAAGCTAAAAAGAAGAAAGCCATCTTCAAGGAAGAACTCAAGCACAAGAACACATACAGTAAGGACATGATCAACAGAAGAAGTGCTTTCCGTACCTGCTGTTGTTCTTGATTGTTTGTATTGAGCCTAACTTGTAGGATTCGTTTCACTCTTGTTAGAAACGTTTCAAAGTGTTGTTTGAATCTTTGTAAGAACATTGTTAGAGGTAACTTTGTGTCTTACGGTTAAGGTCTATATTAATCAGTGAGGATTAGTATAGTGGGCAATGGATGCATTGCTTTGTTGAAGCCTAAGTTATCTAGAGTTAGGTAGCTTAGTGGGTAGTGTGGTATCTGCTCTGGCTTATCTAAGTAATAGGAAGTATTGCTTAGAGTTGGGATTAGCAGGCTAATATCAGTTTGTAAACTTGCTTTTGCTTTTGCTTGAAGAAGATTAGTGAAAGAAGTTTGAAAAGTCTTGGCAGGCTAGGTCGTGGTTTTACTCCCTTGAGCAAGGGTTTCCACGTAAAGTTGTTTGTTGACACTTTACTTTTAGCACTTATTTTACTGTCTGTTATTGTACTTTGCTGAGGACCTGGTCCCATCGAAACAAGTGGACGCTTACTTTTAGTTACTGTTCTTGCTGAGTCCAGGGACCTGGTCCTTCACTGATAAGTGGACGCATACATTCCAACACTTTTGGAATTTATTTTTTCTATTTTTACTACTCAATTTTAAGAAACCTATTTAGTTTCGTGTTTTTAAAAATAATTTGACCAATCAAACATGAAAATTAGAAAAAATATTTTTTCTTCCGTACCAAACACTCCCTTTGTATGATCTTCCGATGCCTAACAATCCATCATATTCAAAAAGACATGACAGCCTTTTTCCCACTGCCATTTACGATATAGTCACTTCTGGGAACATTTTGCAAAGCACGACCGTTTAACCAAAGTGATTGCGTCTTAAATGATGTTTGCACTACTTTTCTAGGCTGCTGGGCTACTACTAACTATGGTTCACATACAGGGATGGCCCATTTAGATATAGATATGATGGAGCCCAACCAAAAAAATAGGTTGGTCCAATGCAAGTCATCTTGCATAATGGTCCATTTTAAAATTGATTTCAGAAGAATTAATCAAAATAGTTGTCCATATATAACTACGTAAATTCAAAATAATAAACAATTATATGATACATGTTTAATTTATGTGTAATATTTGTATAATCTATACAGTGCATCCGATTGGTTATTTATGTAAAGATCATTATGACTGATAAATTTGTTTTGTTTGTGGTCAACCCTCAGAATCAATTGTAACACTTGAAATTCGGTGATAATAAGCTTATTTATCCTTCTTCACTTGGATACCGGATTTAGCTCCTGCTTGATCATAAATTTTAAAATTGAAATTTGAAAATTGGAGTTTTAGAGTTGTGAGTTTTGAAGTTGGGTCTGGACATGTGTTTTACTTGAAAAAAAATGAAAATTTTCTGAGTGGAAGTGGAATTTGAAAATATTTGATGATTAATTCTGCAAAATTTGATAAAATTTCATGACCAAACTGAACATAAATATTTAAAATCTTATCTAAAATTTATGACCAAACACTAACTTAATTTGTTGTTTCCTTGTGAACATGTGACCTAGATAAAAAAAAGTCCATCAACCTTTAATTAGCGGTCAAAGCTCTAATATCGTAGATTTAATTTGAAATAAGTAGAATGTTTTCATTTATCTTGTCCATAATATATAGCAGCAAATTAACTATGAATATGTTCCATTAATTGCATATATTCTTGTGGTGGTACTAGTTATTGGATTTTCAGCTAATGATATACTATATGTTATCTGTAAAAGAGTTGAACAAATGCATTGATGTGCACTGAAGATATATTAGTGTTCATCATACATTATGGTGTGGATCACACACTTGATTGTAAAGCTAGGCAAAGTTAGTTACAATAAAGTTGTTACAGTTAGTTCAAAAACAGTTAGCATTTTAGTCTGCTAGATTAGATCAAAGCATTGAAAGCATGTTGTATATAATGTACATTTCAGATTGAGGAACAATCAATGAAGCTTATTTTTTTTTCTTCTTTTTCTTCTTGCTTAATCAGTGTTGCTTCATGAATTCTTAACTCAAGTTGAGTTTTGGCTATGGATTCTTCCCAGATTCCATAAGCTTCACATGGTATCAGAGCAAGGATCTAGGTTTTCTGTTATGGCGTGAAGATCTGGATTGATTTCCAACTTCAATTCGTGCATTCGAAATTTTTTTTCTGCGTTATTCAATTTTCATGGGTTCTACTGGAGTTCCAGCAAGAGATCTCTCAGGGTCATCAATGGCATCCACGACCATTGATCATCTTCATCCTCTGTATTTGCATCCGTCTGATGCACCAGGATCACTCAATGTGGGCATCCTGCTTACTGGATCTGATAACTATACTTTGTGGAGTAAAGCTATGCAATTAGCTCTGCTTAGAAAGAACAAAGTCGGCTTTATCGATGGAACAGTGAAGCGTGATCAGTTTTCAGGGAATTTAGCTCAATTGTGGGATCGTTGCAACGCTATTATTGTTTCATGGATTTTGTGTAATGTGAGTAAGGATTTACACAGTGGAGTTCTTTTCTGTTCAGATACACAGTTGATTTGGGCAGATCTCAAGGAGAGGTTCAACAAAATCAACAGCTCTCGTGTATTTCAGCTGCATAAATAGATTTTCACACTCGTTCAAGGTGTGTCTTCTGTTTCTGTATATTACTCAAGGCTTAAGGACCTCTGGGATGAATATGACAACATTATACCACCATCTGCCTGTACTTGTCCTAAATCTAGAGAGTTTTTTGAACACCTACAATACCAGAGGATGTTGCAGTTTCTTATGGGCCTTAATGATAGTTATAGTCAGGCTCGTAGTCAAATTCTACTGATGCATCAACTTCCTAGCATCAATCAGGTTTATGCCATGATAAATCAAGATGAAAGTCAAAAACTAGTAGCGAATTCAAGTAGCTCATTGAATGATAACTTGATTCCTACTGCTATGTATACTTCAAGACAAGGTGTTGCTAATTCTAGGAGCAAGAAGCCCTACAATCCTAATGCTTTCTGTGATTACTGTCACATGAAGGGCCATATGAGAAGTGATTGTCACAAGCTGTTGAAGTGTGACTATTGTCACAAAACTGGTCACGTGAAACTTAATTGTTTCAGACTTATTGGATATCCCCCTGATTTCAAAGGCAAGAGAGATGCAGTTGTTGCTGGGAATTCAATCTATGAAGCCCCACCTATTTCTTATCAAACTCCACAACATCACATGGCTTCCTCTCACCAGGCTGCAGGGTCTGGCTTGGTGCCAATGCCTATGATAACACCAGAACAACATCACAAGCTTCATCAAATGCTAGATCAAACAACAATTGGAGATGCGAATGGGGTTGCCAACATGGCAGGTAATTCTTTCATATCTAAGGACAATTCCTTACAATGGATAGTTGATACATGTGCTTCTCATCATATGATAAATGATGCTAAGCATTTACACTGTGAAGGATTGATAGAAAATGCAGGTCATGTTCAGTTGCCCACAGGTGATTCTGCAAAGGTATCTCACATTGGAGATTGTCATGTAGGAGGAGGTGATTTTCTTAGAAAAGTTTTATGTGTCCCAACATTCAAATTCAATCTTATGTCAGTTTCCCAAGTGACTAAAGATCTGAATTGTTGTGTCACTTTCTTTCCTCATTACTGTGTTTTTCAGGATCTCTCATCTGGGAAGGTGAGGGTGACTGGTGAGGCAAGAGATGGTCTATACATACTGAGTACACAAGTAGAAGATGAGACTTCTATACCGAAGAGATGCTTAACAGTAACACAAGGTGTTGAGGATAAAGCCATTGTTTGGCATCAAAGACTATGTCATGTACCTATGAGTGTACTTAGGAAGATTCCTAATTTTCATAAATTTGGTAGTAAGTTTGCTTTGCATAACTGTGAGGTCTGTCCTCTTGCTAGACAGACCAGGCTGCCTTTTCCTCACAGTACTAGTAGATCCACAAGTAGTTTTCAATTGCTTCACTTAGATGTTTGGGGACCATATAAAGTTGAAACTTTTGATGGTATGAGATATTTTCTTACTATTGTTGATGACTATTCACGGTGGACATGGACTTTTTTAATGAGACTCAAATCAGATGTTATTAGTTTGTTAAAGCATTTTTTTATTGAAGTTGAAACTCAATTTGGTACAAAAATTCAGAAAGTAAGATCAGATAATGGATCTGAGTTCTTTAACTCCAATTGTAATGAACTTTTCAAGTTGCATGGTGTTATCCATGAGAGTTCTTGTCCCTATACACCTCAGCAGAATGGTGTCGTGGAAAGAAAACATAGGCACATATTAGAGACAGCAAGGGCTATCAAATTTCAGGCTGGTTTCCCGGATAGGTTTTGGGGTCTGTGTATTCAAGCTGTTGTTTATGTTCTGAATAGATTACCTTCTACTGTTCTAAATGGTGTGTCATCTTTTGAGAAACTATACAACAAGCCTCCTTCTCTTGATCATCTAAGAGTCATAGGTTGTTTGTGTTTTGCTACTGATCTCACTAAGCACGACAAGTTTGGTCCTAGGGCTCTAAGGTCTGTTTTAGTTGGCTATGGATCCACTCAAAAGGGGTACAAGTTGTACAACTTGGACAACAAGACTTTCTTTGTTAATAGAGATGTGGTTTTCTTAGAGTCTGTGTTTCCTTTCAAAACCTGTCATGCTGCTGCACCAAATCCAGTTCCTATTTTCGACTTGTTCAACTATGATGATCTGATCACTGTGGTGCCACCTCCCATACCCAATGTACCACCTACTTGCTCAGACTATGCTCCCTCACAACAGAGTCTTCCCTCACCATTGCCTTTTGCTCATGTGGATCCTCCTATAAGAAGATCAGCTAGGAGTTCCAAACCTCCACTTTGGCATAAGGACTATCTTACTAAGAGTGGGACTAGCAGGTGTCTCTATTCCATAGCTTCGGTCCTAGATTACTCTGACTTATCTGCGAAGTATCAAAGTTTTGTGTCCAAATTCTCAGTTGAAACTGAGCCTGCTACCTATGCTGAAGCTGCTCAAGATGCTAGATGGGTGGATGCAATGCAGAATGAAATAAAAGCCTTAGAAGATAATAAGACTTGGGAACTAGTAGACTTGCCAAAGAACAAGAAGGCCATTGGTTGTAGATGGGTTTACAAAGTTAAGTATAATGCCGATGGTGGTGTGGAAAGGTTCAAGGCAAGGTTGGTAGCCAAGGGATATAATCAGAAGGAGGGTTTTGATTATCAAGAAACCTTCTCACCAGTGGTCAAAATGGCCACAGTACGGTCTGTTATTTCTATTGCAGCTGCTAGACATTGCCACATCCATCAAATGGATGTTTACAATGCTTTCCTACAAGGAGACCTCTAAGAAGAGGTGTATATGACACTGCCTGAAGGTTTCAGTGGGGAATTTGGAAACAGTCAAGCATGCAGATTGTTAAAATCACTTTATAGGCTAAAACAAGCTTCAAGATAGTGGAACATCAAGCTTACGAATACCTTGGTTGAATCAGGGTTCCATCAAAGTACAAGAGATTACTCTTTGTTTACAAAGAGGGAGCAAGACAAAATAATGATAGTACTCATATATGTAGATGATCTATTACTGACATGGAATGATTCTGTCATGATTCAACAAACTAAGGAGGTTTTGCAACATGCTTTTAAGATCAAGGATTTAGGAGAACTCAGATATTTTCTTGGGTTGGAATTTGCCAGGAGTGATGCTGGAATTTTAATACACCAGAGGAAGTATGCCTTAGAACTCATATCCGACATGGGGTTAGCAGGTGGCAAACCAGTTTCAACCCCAATGGAATTGGATAAAAAACTTACTACAGTGGAATTTGATGACAACATTCCACCCACACATCCTGATGAAATGTTGAAGGATTCTATTAGTTATCCAAGGTTAATTGGGAGTTTGTTATACCTCACCACCACCAGACCAGATATATCATTTGATATACAATGTCTGAGCCAATTTATGCATTCTCTAAAGGCTTCACATATGGAAGCTGCACTCAGATTAGTGAGATATTTGAAGTCAGCACCAGGTCTTGGTATTCTGATGTCGTATGTAGGAGGAACTGAGCTAAAAGTGTTTTGTGATGCAGACTGGGGTGCATGCATTAATAGTAGAAGATCAGTCACAAGGTACCTGGTACAATATGGAGGTTCACCTATATCCTGAAAGTCTAAGAAACAGGTGACAGTGTCTAGAAGCTCGGCAGAAGCAGAATATAGAGCCATGGCATCTACAACTGCTGAAATAGTTTGGATTGTTGGTTTATTTGAAGAACTTGGGGTCAAGATCACTCTTCCTGTACCATTATATTCAGACAGCACTTCTGCACTTCAAATAGCAGCTAATCCAGTCTTCCATGAGAGGACAAAACACATAGACATTGACGGCCATTTTGTGAGAGAAAAGATCCAAGAAGAGTTGATTGTCACAGCATATTTGCCTTCATCTGAACAGCCTGCAGATGTTTTCACTAAGGTACTTGGAAGAGATCCTCATACATATCTTGTGTCCAAGCTAGGAATGAAGAACATCTTCATAGCTCCTAGCTTGAAGGAGGGTGTAAAATAGTTGAACAAATGCATTGATGTGCACTGAAGATATATTAGTGTGCATCATACATTATGGTGTGGATCACACACTTGATTGTAAAGCTAGGCAAAGTTAGTTACAATACAGTTGTTACAGTTAGTTCAAAAACAGTTAGCATTTTAGTCTATTAGATTAGATCAAAGCATTGAAAGCATGTTGTATATAATGTACATTTCAGATTGAGGAACAATTAATGAAGCTTATTTTTTCTTCTTCTTCTTGCTTAATCAGTGTTGCTTCATGAATTTTTAACTCAAGTTGAGTTTTGGCTATGGATTCTTCCCAGATTCCATAAGCTTCACACTTACCCTTAATTTTGAAAACATATATAAAAATGACTTCTATCTGAACACTTTATTAATTCTAGCTTTTTAAACATTTTTTATATTTTACTTTTAAGGGCAAAGGCATAAATGTATTGCAATTTGAAGTTTCGTTAAAAAATTGATGTATATCTACTCTTACGTCTAATAAATAATACATATATATATCTATGTTAGATTGATGCATATTTGTTTTTTCATTAACAAATCGAATTATTGAAAATCTTAAAATTAAATTTTAATTTCAAAAATATTATGCAACTTTAAAATGTTATCTAATCAATTTATTTTTATCTCTATTTAATCCAACACAAATAACTCAATCCCTATTTTATTTAGATATGAGTCACACTCATTTTATTACCGAGTAAAAGAGCGGTGAATTAAAATTTATTTTAATTCAGTAAATATTCCCATTAACGAAAATGATAAATTTGCACCTTTGCGTGAACGACGTATTTTTTAAATAAGGGATATATCTACTTTGATTTACAAAGTTAAAGTGTGTATTTGACCATTTTCTCACTATCACAAAAATATCTTTTAGCGGCAATAAATATACACATTAACAAAAAGTGTTCAAGCTTTTATCGGCATTAGTTAATTGTCATTGGATTCAATATCGCTAAAGACTTTAGGAACATATAGAAAGAATGTTAATTGCCGCTAAAAGTACATATTCAGTGGCAACTTAAGATATTGATGTTAAAGATCATTTTTAAGTCAGTGGATCTCTATTTTTTATTAGCCTCTTCGATGACCCTAGATCTTCAATGAAATTCAATAAAACAATAATTTCTTATCATATTTTTTCGTGTACATTTTAAAAATATTGATTAATATTAATTTCTAAACTTGTAATTTTATCTATTTTTACCTAAATTTAATAAGATATGCTTAATTCCTACAAATTAGTAGCTGTCAAATAAAAGTGAATGCATTTTTCTATTGACATTATAAATCTTGGCAAATCAGTTGAGACGTGCTCAATTCAATTAATATTTTCCGCCACACTTATCTATGTGCTATTTGAAGTTGAAATTTAAAAGTCAGATGATAAAAATTATTTGGAGTACATTTTTTTTTGTTGACTACACTTACGACCATGTGCAAATCATGTATATTAGATAAAATAATTGCAAATCACGACGTTATTTGACTTGGCTTAATTTTTTTTAAAAGACTTTGGTAATTTATAGTCTAAAACATTTTTTTTTAGATATTTATGGCTATATAAATTATTTTATTAAGAAGATCGTGAAAATTTACAATTAAATTAGTTTTAATTATAAAAAGATGAAATTTTCTTGGGATTAACTAAAAAAAACGCGTGTCATGTAAATTGAAATAAGTGGAGTACCATGACCAGGTGATTGCTTGGAATCTTAATAAGCCTATGTTTTAATTTATTTGAGCAATTATTTAACTTTAATATTTTAACGTTTAATGTTATAAAATTTTAAAATATCTTGATATATTTTATATTTTCAATCTAAGATTATATTTTTTATTATAAAATTTCATGTCAAGTTAAACCAAGTCAAACTCAAAAGGGGCGAAAGTATGTTGTTAGCATACTAGAAATAGCAGCGCATGCCAACACATGCATAACACTCTATTTGTCTCAATTTATTACATTTATGAAATTTAAAGATTTGACCAAGATATATATATATATATATTTTTTTAAAATATATTATTATTTTCTGTGATTTCTAATACATTTTACGTCATTTTCAAGTAATTTATGTTACTCTCTTTATTATAATCTATGTAACACAAATAAAATTAGGAGAGTCAATCAAATTTTTCATATAGTTTTTATATATATTTTTAATTATTAATTATTGTGATTTAATAGTATCCTTTATGTAATTTTTAAATAAATATATATTATTTCATCTGTTTCAATTTATGTTGCATCGATGGAATTTCGAGAATCAACCAAAAACTTTATACTATATTTTAAGGAGTTGAGTATTCTCTTTATTTTGTAATTTATTTATGTTAGATATTTTAAAATAACTTTAAATCCATTATTGAGATCAACTCTTATGTCATATTAAATGACTTGGATGCCAAGGATTACTAAGTGCATCAGCACTTAAGTATTCAACTTTGGCACCAAGTTGTTATTCCCTTTTTCCCCAAGTTAATATTTTCCTTTGCCTCCAAGTAGCTGCTGTCCACCGCCTTGCTGCTCTCTCTCTCTCTGTATTGGTTGGCATAGTCTAATAGAGAGACAATCAAGTGAAGAGTAAGACTTAGCTAGCGTTTGGCCATAGATTTCTAAATATTCTTGGCAAATATTATTTGGGTGAAAATTTGGGTGAAATTTCACCATGTGTTTGGCCATAGTATTTGGGAAATATATTTCACTTTTTTAGAAAAATATGATTTATATCCATAAGTTTTAAAAATTATCAAAACTAACCATAAGTTTGTATTACAAGTCAATTGAATCTTCGTTGCAACAATACAAATAGTGTCCATGACACTAGAGCAATGTGATAGTTTGGAGTAAGTGCAATAAGCATCATTCCATACATCGTGAAGTAGACAAAACATATGACTTTGTTACCCTGAGCCGATTGTTCATCATTTTCATCAACAACCATATCATCATTTAATATTCATTGAATATTTTATCACTACTTTGGTGTTCACGTGAAAAATTATGTAATACGACACAAACAACTACTATAGAGGGTGTTTTTGTAAAAGATAAAAGTTTGGGATAAAATTTCAATTTTCAAAAGATTCTAAATAATGAAATTTGGCCCAAATACTAGAAAAAACTAGTATTTGGGAATTTGGGATATTTGCCAAATAATAGCAAATTGTATAGACAAACACTATTTGCCAATTTTTTTTCCAAATATTATTTGGGAAATCTATGGCCAAATGGGCCTAGCCAATTTCAAATATCCTCTTCTGACTTGCTTTATTTTGTAGCATTTATATTTTGTTGATTCTTGTATCTTCATTAGAGAATGACTTGTTTAATCCTGGGGAAATATTTCACACTGCTGAAATAGTTTTTTAGGACAGTGCCTAGCACGACTCAAGTATTATATAAATATATATACATATATATTAGTTAAGAATATTATTGTAATAGCATTTATCCTAATTCTTGTATTATTATTTTGATATTATAATTTCCCCATCTATATATTTTCCAACAATTTATGATCTCTTTTTCTTAAAAATTAAAATTATACTTCTTCTATTCCTTTTTATTTGTCATATTACGCTTTTAGAGAGTCGATTTGACTAACTTTCAAAAGCTAAATTAGTTTATATTAATTTAATATTTTAAAATAGAAAATTAAATATTAAATAACTATATGAAAAATAATATAAATTGATATGATAATAGAAACATCTTAACTGTAAAAAGAAAACTATAATTAAAAAAAAAAAAAACGAATGAGAAACCACAATAATAAATGACTCGAAGGAGACGAGATGTCTCAAGTAGACATGTCGAAGAGCATGTGCTGCACTGTCTCTATAAGAGAAAAATATCTATATGGAGGACCTCAATAGTTTTCCTTTCCAAGCGGGTTGCTTCTCAGAAGTATAGTTGTAAAAAATTATGGCGATGGAAGAGCCGCTGATGGTTAATTTGGAGAAAGACAATGTGACGGTGAGCCGCAAAGTGTTTATTGAAGAGGTGAAAGAGGCGAGTCGCATAGCTTTGCCTATGATAGTGGTAACAGTATCACAGTACCTTTTGCGTGTTTCGCCAATGATTATGTTAGGTCACCTTGGTGAACTTTCACTTTCTAGTGCTTCTATTGCTACTTCACTTTGCAACGTTACCGGTTACAGTGTCCTTGTAAGTCTCCTTCAACAAGTTTTTGCTTCCAATCATTTATCTAGATGTTACACATCTTTTTGTATTTTGTATGAATTAATCAGGAAATACAAATGACTTTGACCTTCCGATGCAATTCACACAGAATTTGGCTATTGATTTTGGGAGTAGGTCGCAAAAATTGCCATGAAATTTGATCAGATTTGGAATATATTTTCACTTTTTCAACTTCAACATCTCTGGCCAAACGGGAGTTTGAATACTTTGATATGATGAAGTAGTTTCAGTGTAGTGTTGTTTAGTAGGGATATTGGTCACATAGTCAATAGTTGATTAAACATGTTGAGTGAGGTTAGATGTGATTCTGTAGAAATAACTAGAAATATAATGGTCTTCAGCTTTAGAATAGACTCCTCAAGCCTATTGTAGTGTTCCTTTGTTGTGTTACTTCGTGCATAACTTAGTAAACCTGAGATATTTTCTGGCCCAACTGTAACGTGATAATGAAAGAAAGTAGGAATTTGAAAGTATTTGTCGCTAATATCTTTGATATTCTTTGTTCATTCAGGTCATTGAGATTTATAGTTAATACATGTTGACAACTAGATGTATACAAGATGTTGCTTGACATATTCATTGTATTGAGTTTATTAGCTCAATTGACTTTCTTTATTCAAAAACATATTTCTTGGTAGTATTCTGTTCCGCGGGATCAGTAAGAAATCCGTCCTTTTGTTCTAAATGGTAGAGGTGCGACAAGGCTTTGGTAGTGACTGGAAAATGGAACTGATCATTTGCCTGTGATGGCTCTCTTCTCTGACAAATAGAAGTTTGCTTTGACGGTTTGACATATTTAACTTTCGATTAAGAAACAGGGGAATTTGTGAACGGGGCTTATTGCTCCATGTCTTGCCTATAAAAAAGGAAAAATAAAGGAACTTATTAACACAAATGGCTTGCTTGTATACCCTTTTTATCCTTTGTATAGATGAAGAATGTTTATGAAGAATCATCATGGATTTACTTTGTGGAACAGTTTGGAATGTCTAGTGCACTGGAGACTCTATGTGGGCAGGCCTATGGAGCAAGACAATATCGAAAAGTTGGAACTTTTTCTTATAGTGCTATTATTTGCCTGTTTCTGGTATGCATACCAGTCTCTGTTCTGTGGATCTTCACGGATAAACTTCTTATATTGATGGGCCAAGATCCTTCAATCGCAACTGAAGCTGGAAAATACGCAATTTGGCTCATTCCTACACTGTTTCCATATGCTATTCTTCAGTCACTTGTCCGGTATCTGCAGGCGCAGAGTTTAATCCTACCAATGCTTTTAAATGCAGTTGCATCTTTATTATTCCAAGTGACAATTTGTTGGGCTTTTATATTCAAATTGAATTTAGGGATTGTGGGAGCAGCATTGTCAATTGGTTTATCCTATTGGTTGAATGTGATTTCACTTATGCTTTATGTGAAGTACTCATCGGCTTGTGAAAAGACTCGAGCTTCATTCTCTATGGATGCTTTCCTGACTATAGGGGACTTCTTCCGTCTTGCCATCCCATCTGCTGTAATGGTTTGGTAATCTCAATAGAAAAACATACATATATGCGTTGTGATTGAATTTATGATTGATCCTTAATGTATTTCTTCAACTTTTTTTCCGAACGTGGTTATAGCCTGGAATGGTGGTCATTTGAGCTAATCATTCTGCTCTCTGGTCTGTTGCCAAATCCGATGCTAGAGACTTCTGTTCTTTCCATATGGTATGCTTCGTTTTGTTTTTTCCCTTCAGATGTTTGAAATGATTATATACTGATTCATTGTCATGGTCTAACTTCTTGGAGAACAGCTTTACAACTACTTCTGTGCACTACCATATACCTTATTCTTTCGGTGCTGCAGCAAGGTCTGCTCCTGTCCTATAAACCCAGTATTAATCTGATATTGTTAGTTGCATAGAGATAAACATGCAAAATTTGAAGAAATTAATATTGTATGTAGTACTCGGGTTTCAAATGAGCTTGGAGCTGGGAGGCCACAGGCGGCAAAAATTGCTCTTGTTGCTGTGATAGTTCTTTCTGCCGCTGAGGTTGTTCTTGCAAGTATAACTCTATTTGTGGTCCGCGATGTATGGGGCTATGCGTTTACTTATGAGAAAGAAGTGGCCACTTATGTTGCAGAAATTACTCCTATTCTTTGCATATCAATTATCATGGACGGCACCCAAGCTGTACTATCAGGTTATCTCTTCGACCATCCTCATTTGCTTTATTTGCAAATTGCAAATTTATATTGAGACCAAAAGAGTTATTCCAGCTTTTAAGTTTTGAAATACAATAAATGGAATTGACCAACAAGAAAACAAGAGTTGTCTCCCCATGCCTTTTAGTGTTGCTTGCTCATTGCATCAGAAGCAGCGGCAGATTTGTAGTGTATTGGATGCACTTAATTGAGTCCACAGTTTATATTTAGATCATAGATATATAAATGTGAAATCTCCAAAATTAGTACAAATTTTAATATGTTTGAACTCATATATTTCAAGAATTTAAATCGTGAATCTGCCTCTAATCAGGAGTTGCCAGAGGAAGTGGGTGGCAGCATATTGGTGCCTATGTGAACCTTGGAGCATATTATTTGGCTGGAATTCCCACGGCTCTATTACTTGGATTTGTATTGCATCTAAATGGCAAGGGTCTTTGGAGTGGATTGGTGGCTGGAGCAGCTGTGCAATCTATTTCACTCTCCCTTGTCACCAGCTTCACCAATTGGGAAAAACAGGTTCAGACCTATTCAACTCTTACCTTGATTTGTTACTGGTGTTGACACTTTCTTTTGGTTATTGTTACGTGTCCTGCATTGAATGGCATAATGAAAACTTGTTTCCTTATATAAGCTTGGGCAATTCTCACCTTATGCCTAGCTTATGGGGTCCAGTTAAACCCAACAACGGAGTGGGAAACTTTTTTTTCCGGATATAGAAGCTACCTTATGGCTTATGGGACTTACCACTCGTGCATTTGAATTTACAGGCCATTGAAGCAAGACACAGAATTTTTAGTGAAAAGCTTGCTGGGGAAAATCAGCTCATTGAATGACAGGACAGGCAGATGCTTTAATAGAGAATTAATCTTCTAAAAGGTCACTCGACTATGACTATGAGAATTTATCTAGTAGATTCATTGAGCTTTGATTTGTATTAATAAAATTACTCAATTTAAGAATTTTCTTTTCAATAATCATCAACTACATTTATCATTAGAATAGATATAATATAATAAAATAATTTTTTTTAATACTCTTTTAATTCTGATTAATTCTCGAACACTCCATTTTTATTTGAATTTGGAACCGACGTACAATATGAACAAACTCACACAAATGGAATTACTTTGGTGCTACACAATTGGAAAATTGATAGAAGTATGCAGTATGGTTGTTCATTTTTTCGCAAATTTTGGCAGACGACCAAATCTTCTTATTATTGAATTGGTCACAAGTTTAGCTGGATGAAAATGTCTTATCAATTGAGTTCGTAAAGATGTTGATCTTGAACTTTTGATTATGCTTGTCTCATAACAAAATTTCAAATTCTGATTGAGCAAAACTTTGGACTTTCATGGTTTTTTGCTCATTGATAATGTTCCTGCCTCGAAGGCCAAAATCTGAAGACCACTTGCTTTCATTGATAATGTTCTTGCCTAATACTATTCAGTTGTCACAATTTTTTGTCGAGTGATCACAACATGGCTGGTATATAGGTATGTTAAAGAAAAGGGTAAATATGCCCTATTTGTTAGACGATGAGGATATATGGGTGTGTTTGATTTCCAATTTTCCTATGCTTGGTTGGCTTAAATGTTTTCCAAATCAACTCATTTTCCTCAAATTTTAGGAAAACGACTTCCCTTCCAAAATTAAGAAAAACATTTCCAAAACTCTACTTCATCATTTAATTTTTTTTTCTTACCCTACCCATGCCTTGTATCCGGCCCTTCCCATTCAAAAAAATAATAATTTAAATTTCAAATATATTTTTGTCCTCTTACAATTTTCCTCTCGGGAAATTATAGTTGTCCTCTCGTAATTTTCTACCCTTCAATTGTTGTATTGTTGGTCTATTAACCATAAAAATGATTCGCTCCAAAGTTGACAGTAATAGTCATTTGATTTAATTTATTTTCCTAAGCTGAAAATTAGGAGAAAGAGAGAGCATTGAACAAATTTGCGTGATAGTGGCAAATTGATCAAATAACTTACGCTTAACAACGAATACGACAAAAAAAAAAAAACTATCAAAATTAACAATTGAAGCTACATGAAAAACAACGTTTTAAGTGTGAGCTTATTTTAAGTGCAACTGAAGCTATGATTATAAGTGTGAGCTGGTTTCCATTGTTGGTTCCAAGACTAGATAAAGGAGGAGGTGGTCATAAGGTGACAACCAACATAAAACTAATCAATTTATGATAAATTTTCTGATCAGCAAGTGACTAAATTTGTTCATGTTACAAGTAACATATACTATATGATTTAGTAGTGATTATCTAGTTAGTAGATGTTGCAGACTCTTTTCTTTCATTTTCCTTTTAAACTCTTTTCCCCTTGTTTTTCTTTGCATAGATGGTGGACTGTGATTAGTCTAAGTTTTTCTTCTGTTATATTAAATAAGTTCATGAAAAATCTTACTATCAAATTCGCTTGACTGAATTTTAGGCTGACAACATACAAAGAACGATATAAATAAAAATAATATAACCAAAATTGCTTGCCGACAATATATAAAAACCATATAATCCTCTAAATTATAGGCCCCCAGCATACATGAATCCTTTAAATAAAAATACAACATGCAAATAAAAGAATACACTATCTAACATGCAAATAAAAGAATACACTATCTAATTAATTGATAGCTCTGTTATTGATCGTTACTTACTAAATATAATTGCGAGTCAACGAAACATGTGCTTCTATTTTACATAAATGTTTACTTTTTATTTTTAAAGCAGCAAATGTTAGGTCAAACTTTAAGATCACGGAGTTGTCCTTTTAATAAAATCACTTGGAATATAATATTTACTCCCTCCGTATCAACCAGACCAACAAAGAAAGACCTACAAAGTAGGGGAGGAAGTATTTTTATCAGCAATTTAGCATATATATCCATATGGGAGTCCTAAATAGTTTTGACTTTTTGAGTAATTTGGGAATTGTAAAAGAAAAATTAAGTCATTTTATGTGAGAATAACTCTTAATTGAGTAACTTTTTTTGTGAAAAAAAAGTATTAGTTAAGTAGAACCGTCAAAATGGGCTTAGCTTATGGAGTCGGCCCAATCCAACCCATTATTAGGGTAGGATTGAGTTAGAATTTTTCAAACTCATTTAAAACTTGGGCTTATAAGCTCAACCTATATAAGCTCTTGGCCCTTGAGGCTTGATTGGGGTCGGGCCAGGGTCAGCCCATGGGCCAAAACTATTTATTTAAGGCTAACTTATAAGAATTTCGCTAATATATGAACTAATTACTTAAATGCATGTTATGTTGTAATATTATGAATCTTACCAGATTTTAGTACGTCTAGATACTTGTAATTTCAGGATACATGGACTCAAAATTAAGTTAATTTGTTCTAGATACACTCTACCCAAGTAGATTCACATGTATTAGGATACATAGACAAATCCCGTGCCCTCGTCTCCCTTCCATCTCGCTTGCCTCTCTCTTAACTCTCTCTCGCGTGTCTGGGATGCATCACACCATATACATGTATCTCGCATATCTAGTATTCTAGATACATGCTAATTACACTAATTTTTTGTTAGTGTTATTGAAACAACACTATTGTTTGTCATATGTGATTTGAAAATCTTCTCATTTTCTTGATGTTATAGAATTTTAAATTTGAAAAGAAAATAAAGACGGGCTAGCTCGCCCAAACCCTCGGTCCTTCTAGGGTTGGGTTGGATTGGGTTGAGTATTTTCAATAGGCCCTTTCAAATGAAGAGCTGGCCTGCCCTAGCCCTTCAAATTCCTTGGCCCGCGAGGCTTTGACCGGACCGGCCCTCTTTGACAACTCTATAGTTAATTAATCATTTGAGATATTAATTATGTAAAGAGTGCAATCCAATTTTAATTAAGCCTCTAAAAAAAAATACTCATAATTTCTGAAGAAACAAACAGAGAAGTAAAGAAAAAGTAATTTGTTGGAGAAGAAAGAAAGTGAGAGTAGTAAAGTATTATGGCGGAGGAAGAGCCGCTGGTTAATCTGGAGAAAGAAGATGTGGCGGTGACAGAGAAAGTGTTTGTTGAAGAGGTGAAAGAGACGAGTCGCATTGCTTTGCCTATGATAGTGGTGACAGTATCACAGTACCTTTTGCGCGTTTCGCCAATGATTATGTTGGGACACCTTGGTGAACTTTCACTTTCTAGTGCTTCTATTGCTACTTCACTTTCCAATGTTACTGGTTACAGTGTTCTTGTAAGTCTCATTCTTCCATATTCATTGTATCGATAGTGTTTATTAGCTCAATTGAATTTCCTTATTCAAAAACATATTACTTTATATTATTCTGTTCCTGGGGAGCTTCCTTGGTGTATGCTATTTGCATACGGCATAGTTCTGATCATTGAGACATTGGACGGAGTTAACGCTAGGTTACAGGTTTGGAGACAAGTCCAAAGGGTTCACGTTGAGCAAGACCAAAACGAAATATTTAGAGTGCAAATTCATTGTTGCGTCACATAAGGCAGTCGTAGAAGTAAGGCTTGTCACACAAATTATTCCAAGAGAAAATGTTTTTTAAGTATTTTGGGTCTTTGATCTAGTGGGGACATCGACAATGTCACACATTGCATTGGGGATACATGGATGAAATGAAAGCTTGCCTCTGGAGTCTTGTATGATAAGAAGTGCCATCTAAACTTAAAAGGGAAGTTCTATATAGTGGTGGTTAGACCGTCCTTGTTGTATGTGTTGGAGTGCGTAGCGTAGGAAAAAGGTAAGATGACCATCAACGGACAAAAGCCTCTCATTATTATTATTTCACTTTTATGCTTCAATCAGGCCTATATTCGCATTTGAATGATATCAATCGAGATGGCTTTTTCAGGGACTGAGAGTAACTTCTGTGGCGAACAAAATGAGAGAAATGAGGTTGAGATAGTTTGGACATATGTAGAGGAGGTGCACTAATGCCCTAGTGAGGAGGTGCGAGAGGCTATTTGTAGAGGGCACACTGAGAGGTAGAGGTAGGTTGAAGAAATATTGGGGAGAGGTGATTAGACAGAACATGATACATCTTCATATTACCGAGTATATGACTCTAGATAGGAAGGAGTGGAGGGCGCGTATTAGGGTAGAGGGATAATAGTCTTAGTACTAGTCGTACCCTTTTAGTTCCTGCCATTTATTGTGTTTTCGATTATCATACTATTTTGATGTTTGTTAGCATTCCTTTCTTATACACTTTGTACTGCTTTTCTAATTAATGACTATTTTTTTTCATTGTTTTATTCTTCCTCCACGTTTGTTTGATACACTTGAGCCGAGAGTCTTTCATAAACCACCGCTCTATCTTGACGAGGTAGTGTTAAGGTTCACTTACAGTCTACCCTCCCAAGATCACACTTAGTGGGATTTCACTAGGTATGTTATTGTTATTGTCGTTGAGATTATTGCCCCATGTCTTGCCTATAAAAAAGGAAAAAATGAAAGAACTTATTAACACAAAAATCGCTTGCTTGCATACCTTTCTTATACTTTGTATAGATGAAGAATCATCATGGATTTACTTTGTGGAACAGTTTGGAATGTGCAGTGCGCTGGAGACTCTATGTGGGCAGGCCTATGGAGCAGGACAATATCGAGAACTTGGAACTTTTACTTATAGTGCTATTATTTGTCTGTTTCTGGTATGTATACCAGTCTCTGTTCTGTGGATCTTTACGGATAAACTTCTTATATTGATGGGCCAAGATCCTTCCATTGCAACTGAAGCTGGAAAATACGTGATTTGGCTCATTCCTACACTATTTCCATATGCTATTCTTCAGTCACTTGTCCGGTATCTGCAGGCACAGAGTTTAATCCTACCAATGCTTTTAAGTGCAGTTGTATCTTTATGCTTCCAAGTTACGATTTGTTGGGCTTTTATATTCAAATTGAATTTAGGGATTATTGGAGCAGCATTGTCAATCGGTTTATCTTATTGGTTGAGTGTGATCTTGCTTATACTTTATGTGAAGTACTCATCGGTTTGTGAAAAGACTCGAGCTTCATTCTCTAGGGATGTTTTCCTGACTACAGGGGACTTCTTCCGCTTTGCAATCCCATCTGCTGTAATGGTTTGGTAATCTCAATACTATTTGTGATTTGAGTTTAACGTGATTCTTGTCTGTTGATCCTTTATGTATTACCTCAACTTTTTATGTCGGAACATGGTTATAGCTTGGAATGGTGGGCATTTGAGCTAATCATTCTGCTCTCTGGTCTGTTGCCAAATCCGATGCTAGAAACATCCGTTCTGTCCATATGGTATGCTTCCTTTCCTACGTAATGTCAGTTTTCTTTTTCCTTTGATGTTTGAAATGATTATATACTGATGCATTGTCATGGTCCAATTTCTTGGAGAGCAGCTTTACAATCACTACTGTGCACTACCATATACCTTATTCTTTCGGTGCTGCAGCAAGGTTTGCTCCTGTCCTATCAACCTAGCATTTATCTTATTCTTTCGGTGCTGCATTCCAAGTAATTAATATTGTACGTAGTACTCGGATTTCAAATGAGCTTGGAGCTGGGAGGCCACAAGCGGCAAAATTTGCTCTCGCTGCTGTGATAGTTCTTTCAGCTACAGAGGTTGTTCTTGCTAGTATAACTCTATTTGTAGTCCGCGATGTATGGGGCTATGCATTTTCTTATGAGAAAGAAGTAGTCACTTATGTCGCAGAAATTACTCCAATTCTTTGCATATCAATCATCATGGATGGCACCCAAGCTGTACTATCAGGTTATCTCTTTGACTATCCTCATTTGCTTTATTTTTGTATTGAGACCAAAAGAGTTATTCCAGCTTTTAAATTTTGAAATACAATAAATGAAAGTGATCAACAAGATAATAAGAGTTGCCCCCCATGCCTTTTAGTGTTGCTTGCTCATTGCATCATAAGTAGCAGCGGCAGATTTGTAGTGTATTGGATGTGCTCAATTGAGCCCAGACTTCCTTATTTAGATCATAGATATGAAAATGTGAAAGCATTAAAATTAGTGCAAATATACTATGTTTTGAACTCATATGTTTAAAGAAAGAATTTAAATCGTGAATCTGCCTCTAATCAGGAGTTGCCAGAGGAAGCGGGTGGCAGCATATTGGAGCCTATGTGAACCTTGGAGCATATTATTTGGTTGGAATTCCCGCGGTTCTGTTACTTGGATTTGTATTGCATCTAAAAGGCAAGGGTCTTTGGAGTGGATTGGTGGCTGGAACAACTGTGCAATCTATTTCACTCTCCCTTGTCACAGGCTTCACCAATTGGGAAAAACAGGTTCACAACTATTCAACTCTTACCTTGATTTAGTTACTGGCATTGACACTTTCTTTTGGTTATTGTTAAGTGTCCTGCATTGGATGGCATAATAAAAACTTGTTTCCTTACATAAACTTGGGCAATTCTCACCTCATGCCTAGTTTATGGGGTTGAGTTATGCCCAATTACAGAGTTGGAAACTTTTTCCTTGGATATAGAAACTACCTTATGGCTTATTCTTACCACTCGTGCATTTGAATATTACAGGCCATTGAAGCAAGACGCAGAATATTTAGTGAAAAGCTTGCTGGCAAAAATAAGTTCATTGAATTACAGGACATTCAGATGCTAAAGAGTGAAATGAAGATTTAACTTGCTTTGACCCCTCATCTTAGTACCGATTGGACAATTTTGAACGTAATCCCTCTCTCAAGGTGTTAAATTTATTCTTCTTTTTATGCTTTTAGATAAACTTATCAATTATTCCATTCAAGGACAGCTTCTTGCATGTTCTCCGCGGAATGAGGAAGAACTTTAGCTGAATAGTTTCAGTGTTGGCAGATACAATTTTCCTGTTTCCTTAGACATGTTGTGTCTCATACAATGCAGGATCAAAAAAATTGTTTTCCTGTTTCATAGATATGCATCATCTTCAAAAATTGTTTTAGGTACGATTTTCGCCTTATTTAATGTTGTTTTCATATATAGAAGATTTTAATTACCCAAAAACGAGCATGAATCTGAAATACGTTGATCACCCTAATCAAATATTTCATACATGTATTTAAAACTTATTCCAGACAACTTATGTAATTATTAAAAATACTATCATTTTACAGAACAAGTACAATCTCTAATAGTGTGCTTTATGAAATTTTCTCTTATGTTTCTTGTATTGGGTCAGTGCTTCATCTAGTATCATTTATATTGATGATTGATTCAAATCTATATATCTATATAAAAGAAAATGTGAAAATTTTATAAATGACATTTATAAGACTAATATTTTCAAGTTATAGCAGTAGAATAAAACTTTCAAGTTGTAACAATAAAAAATTTCAGGTTGTAACAGTTTATAAAAAAAAAGTTTTTTTAATTAATTGTAGAAAATCAGTTTTGAAAAAAAAAAGATAAAAAAGGAAAACAAATCAATTTTGAAAAAAAGAAGAAGATAAAAAACGGATAAAGGTGTATTAATTATTTTTGAATTCATTGATGATAATTGTTAATTAGCATAAATTTAGGAGATTCAAACTAATTAGGAATATTTATTTTCCTTATTTCACTCTAATCTGTTAACATTAATTAAAAAAATCAGATTTTATTCATTTTGTTCAAAGTTTCTCTCTCTTCGTTTTTTTTTTCCAGAATTTTAGTTATAACATTTTACTAAAATAAAAAACAATTTAAAATAACAATAAAAATCAATTAGTGTGAAAAATAAATAAGGTAAAAACAAATATTTTAGTAGTAAATAATTTGAAAATATTAATGATAATTAATAAGAGACATAAAAATAGAAGAGTCATAACAAAGGAATATTTATTTTCCTTGTTTAGCTCAAATCAGTTATTGGCATTTTGGAACAAATTTCTTTTCTTTTCTTCAAACGTTTCTCTCTCTTCTCAATATTTTCGCTGGTTAGTCGTCACTCTCGTCTAATTTCTATTCGTTTTTATTCAATAATCTTCATTTTCTTGTAATGGACGATTTCTTATCAGCATTACTAAATCATGGTGGTAGATAGAATCCATCAGGTTAGTGTTCTTTTAGATATTTTATTTATATTGGTAACAAAAATTATGAACATTCAAACTGGATATTTTTAAGATTTCGTTTGTGTACAATAGTTTTAATTAAGGTGTTTTTTTTATTTTATATACTGTTAGATTTTGATATGAACATTGATTTTTTGTGTGTGTGTTTCTCATTTAAAATTACATAAAATTTGTTTGGAATTGATATACTGGTTATACCATATTGGTATGATTCTGGTATTATTTATTCTAGTGGCGTGATTCTGGTATGAATAAGTAATGACATATGGCATGAAATAGGTATGATTTTGGCATCCAATAGATATGAAAAGTGTGCATAATTGTATACTGATTTCTGATTTTTTGTTGTGTATAATAATTTTAATTATGACATTTTTTAAAAGTATAATGTTGCATTTTGAACATTTAATTTGTTCATTATTTGTCTGAATCATATATCATTTTTTTGGTATGTTTCTGGTTAAAAAAATTACATAATATTTTTTTTTGAAATTTGTATACTACTTATAGCAGACATGTATGACAATTTATAATGTTTTTTTGTACGATTCTGATATGATTGATTATTTTTTTTGGCATTATATTGGAATGAATTTGATATATTGTGTATTTAATAAATGACAATTAATAGGTAGAAATGGAATTATTTTGGTATTATAGTGGCATGATCCTAGTATGAATAATTGATGAATTTTGGCATGAAATAGGTATGAAATGTGTGAATAAACTTGAACGCTGGAACGGGTTTGCTTATGTGAAATTCAAGAGGTCTAAACTTACATGCAATACATGTCGTCGAGAGGGCCACAACATTAAGACATGTTTAAATTACCCTACACACAAAAAAGTCATAATTTATAATTGTGACAGACTGATGTTTTGATTTATTCTGTCTTTTACTAACGAATTATAATTTAAGAACATTTATTATGAGTATTGTAAAATCTGTTTTTATGTATTCATTGTATTTCAAATATACAGTGAACAATTTATTAAGTAATGTTGGTATGCAATTGGTATCCATTTGGTATGCAATTGAAGTCACACAAATACTAGTTTATTGTAATTTACAATTAGTATTCTTTTGGTATCCACTTGGTATCCGACTTGAAAAAAATATAAACCAAGATGTAATTGAGGTGGATACAATATAAAATGGTCACAATTTTACATTGTCAGCTTCATTCTTCCCAGTTTTATACAAGGTGGATACCAACTTCATACATTTTTTTATTTTTTAATGTTTGTCTTAAATTCTCAAGTTAAAATACCAAATGTAATGTCATTCTTATTTTTCAATTTGGAGATCAAGTTGATACAATGTAAGCCAATATGCCAACATTACTTAATCAATTGTTCATTGTTTTTCAAATATATAATGAACAATTGATTAAGTAATGTTGGTATGCAATTGGTATCCATTTGGTATGCAACTGAAGTCACATAGATACTAGTTAGTGTAATTTTCAATTGGTATTCTTTTGGTATCCACCTGATGTCCGACTTGAAAAAAATTATAAAACAAGATGTAATTGAGGTTGATACAATATAAAATGGTCATTGTTTTACATTGTCAGCTTCATTCTTCCCAGATTTATACAAATTAGATACCAATTTAATGTCATTCTTATTTTTCAATTTGGAGATCAATTAGATACAATGTAAGCCAACATAATATATTTCATGTAATTTTAATTTGTGTCCATTTGATTTCGAACTGATATCGCATTGCAAAAATAGAAACATTAAGATGTATTTAAGATTTCAAACCAAGTTATCCAAACTAAAACTAGTTAATGATGCATCCAATTGGTATGTATTTTGTATACCACCGGTATCCCACTGAAAAATTATAAGAAACAAAACGTAAAACTAGGTAATGTGTTATTCATTTTGATTTCTATTTGGAAAGCTTAAGTGTAACAATGTATACAATTGTGGTGTACTATGTTTATGAGGTGTTTTTCAAGACTAAAGTCTAATAAAAATTTGGCTAATGCTGATATCCAAATTGTATAAACTTGATATCCAACTTGAAAACTTTTGACAAATTAAAAATAAAATTGTATGAAGTTGATATCCAACTGGAAGAAATTACTAAAAGAAATAAATTTAAAATGTAAAACAGTGCATATTGTATTGTTGCAAAAAACTATAGCAAAAACAAATATATATCATTCAAAAATTAAAAAAACATGACAATGAATATACGTATAGATGCATAGATCATGCCAATTTCATGCCAACATTAAACAAATTTCATACCAGAATCATATGCATAAAGAAACAATTTTTTTTTTTAAATCCTACTAAATTGAATAATTGCTAAAATAATCTAAAAACTTTTTTGCCTTTTTTTGAAATTGAAATTTTCGAGTCATCTTTCATTGTTGCTCTTCCTTTAGAGGGTTTTGATGACTGACACCATTCGACATTTGTTGATTTTTTAAAAAAAATAAAAAATAAAAAATTCTCACTTACAAAATCTGAGTCTAAATTCGAAGGGGGTTCCACCATTTTCCCTTTTCTATTTTGTTCCTTTTGATTTGGAGGACTTGCAATTTTCTTTGCTTCTTTTCTTTTTTTTTTTTTTTTTTTTTGGAATTTGTTTCTTCTTTTGTGGTGTAACAACCTTTCTCGCCGAACTTGCATTCTTGTTGGTCGGCGGCGATTGAGTCAATATGTTAAAAGTTGGAGCCTCGATTTCAATAGTAGAACTCATTTCGACTAATCTAGGGCTCTTTCTAGGAGTATGCTCAAGTTTCTTCTACATTATTTTCACATATTTGGCCTTTCTTTTGATTGTAGAATGAAGATATCAGATTATGGTGATAGAGAGATGATTTACGATTTCTAAGGAAGATGAAGGAAGAGGTGAGAGAGAAATGTTTAATTTTTGAACGTGGGGGTGGTGGGCTGTTGTTATGGTGTGTGAGAAGAATAAAAGAAATGTGGTGGTTGGGACGTGGGGTTTGAAGTATGACAATAAAACAAATACAAGAATCAAGGTAAATCCCTAAAAATGGGTAACATATAATTATGATTGATTCTTTAATTATATCACCTAATAATTAAAATATAATTATAAAATATTAATTATTTAATAAAATGAAATTAAAATAAAACCTGATTTGTTATAACCCGCAATTAAAATGTTATAAGTAATAATATTTTAAAAGTAAATTTAAAACTCGTAATATTACCCCTTAAATATATATATGTGGGGTGATATTTCCAAAGAAAATTACAAGTCCGATGTTATGACATGTCTTTTGATAAGAATGGAAAATATATTAATAAAAAGCTTTTGTTTAGAATCCCAATTATAAATTACACACATCACTGTTAATGAAAAAGAACCCAAACCAATAACTACAAGAACACAGCAAAAATGAACACGGCGTCGGAATGACCTGGGAGGTCCGTGTACTTGACTTCGTTTGTCAGTTGAACCCTTCTATTTTTCATTTTACAAATGAACTTCTAAACTCGATGAAACTCTATTTTTTAAATTCCTCTTACCATTGACCGAATTTATGCGGCATTAAAATGATTGAGTTGGACAAATATGTAACCACACACGTTCTAAAACAAGTGAATGCAATATTTTTATTTTGAAAATTTCAAATTATAAGAGAAAACAATAATAATAAATTTTTTGTAATACATAGATTATGAGAGGCAATACGTCTAAACAAAGCTAAGTGTTAATGTTGATGATACTAGTTGCTATTATTCTTTAAGTGCGGAATTTAACTTTTTTCACATGAGATTGTCATATATCTTAATAGATATATTTTATATTTTTAGTTAAAATAATTATACACTTTGATAAATACTTTCTATGTCCCAATTTATGTGACACATCTCGTATTTTGAGATTCAAACTAGTCTATTTTTTACCAGAAAATTTTCATATATCTTTTAAATGTTTTGAATTGTCAATTATTGTAACTTATAGTACATTTTATGTAGATTACAAAGATACAAATTCCATTTCAAGAAAATTGAAGATATCATGCATGCGCAAATTTCTGATCAAATTTAAATTGTTTGACTCTCGAAAAATGAAACGTGTCACATAAAGGAGTATATTTTATATCTGAAAATGTACGTCCTAAAATTTTCTATCAGTCAATTATAGTTGAAATTAAAATAGCACAGCGAATTAATATAAGACAAACAAATGTATAGCAATATAACACAATAAACAAAAATCTAGGGGCTGAGGATGGTGACAGAAGAATAAAGAGCACAAAGGAGTAAGGTGCATACAATTTTCATGCACTTAATCATTTGTGCTCTCTATCTTCTGTCAACAACATCTTCCACAACCTCATCTTTTAACATATAATGTAATGCCTTTGTAAGAAAATGGTATTATATTAGCAGGTGTTATAGTTAAGGTACAACAATTCAAATTTTTATATGAGATTATTATACACCTTAATAGATATATTTTATATTTTCAGATGAAATACGTACATTTCAGCAAACATATTTTATACCTAAATATATTTTAAAATTCCTCATTGGTCAAATTACACTTGAAAATAGAATAGAACTTTGAGTTTATATAAAATACAATATAACAAAAATAAACACAATAAAAGTGAGGGGTTGAGGATGATGATAGAAGAATAGAGAACAAAAATGAGTGAGATGTAGATAATTTGATGCATTTTATCATTAGTGCTCCTTATCTTCTCTCAACTACATCTTCAACTGCCTTCATTTTTAACATGTATGAATGATTCACAGGAGGAAGAAGTTACTAGTTGGTATTATACCTGACGTATATTAATTTAATTTTTTTTAGATGAGATTGCTATGTAACTTAATAAATATATTTTATATTTTTAAATAAAATGATACATACTTTAACAAATATATTTTATACAATTATACCTAAAAATGTATATCTTAAAAGTCTCCATCGATCAAACTACAATTGAAATAGAATAACACCATGAGTAAATGCAAAATGAAGAAATATGTAATAATATAAATATGATAAAAGAGAGAGATTGAGGATGGTAACAGAAGAATAGATAGCACAACGGAGTAAGGTGCAAACAAATTTCATGAACTTCATCATTTGTGCTCTCTATTTTCTATCAACAAACATCTTCCACAGTCTCCTTTTCTAAAATACACTAAATATAATTTCGACGACTCGTAAAGAAATGATACAAGTTGGTATTATAGTTGAGCTACAATAGCTTAAGTTTTTTTAGATATGATTGTTATACACTTCAATTGATATAAATATATGTATATATAATGTATAATTTTACATGAAATGGTTACACGTTTCAATATATGTACATTTTATATCTAAAAATATACTACAATTTTTCATCATTCAAATTACAATTAAAAATAGAATAACATTATATATGATTTAAATATATGATAAATATTTATATAACAATATAAAAACGATAAAAAAAAAAGAGGGGGGGATTAAGGATGATGACAGAAGAATAAAGAGCACAAAGGAGTAAGGTGCAGACAATTTTCATGCACTTTATCATCTGTGCTCTCTATCTTCTGTCAACAACATCTCCTACCACCTCGTCTTTTAACATATACGATCATAGAAAGATGGTTGTAGTAGGTGTTATAGTTAAGGTTCAATAGTTGAGTTTTGTAGATAAGACCGTTATACACTTAAATATATATA